>JBBKCR010031969.1:0-11556 GCA_037577295.1 Ladigesia roloffi
ACCTTCGACTTGGATGCCCTGGGGGTAAGCAAATAAACATCAAATTTTCATTTTTGGGTGAACTATCGCTTTAAAGAGAAACATTTTATACAGTAAATTACGGAGCAAAACATACATCTAATCTTCGAAGGAGCAAATGCAGAGTAGTAATCTTGTCTTTCATGCGCCATTCCATACGTTGTGCCTGTTCCTCACACAGGCTGTAGCTTTAGAGTTACAGTTCAGGGAAAACAAAAGATGGATTATTAATTGCAGGTCAGGTTGGATTTCATGTCCTCCAGCCTTTAGTATCTGGGATTTTCAATGATACAGCAAACTTCCTGTTAAACAAAGAATGTTCCAACAAAACTCCTTAAGGCTTGCAGTTTGCAGTCTCTTCCTCATGTGTGTCATACCAGTGATGAACCATTATTTAGGCACTAAGAAACAAACAGAACAGACTCAAAAGATGTTTTATCCTGTTGGGTTCGGTTTGCTGCTTATTAATAAATGAACTACTCTTGGGTCATATCAAGGACTCTGTACACAACGAAAGATTAAAAATAATAAAAATACTTAATTGATCAAAAAAGGGGTCAAAAAAGTGTAGGTCCTGGTATCATCAGAATCACATTGGCAGCTGTGAGGGGTGGGGGTCATTTCTTGAGCCATTTTTGACATCCATACATTGTTGTTTGCAAGCTGCTGACGGTCTGGCCCTATAACTGGCTGCTCACCGGCTGGTCCTGAGGCTTGTTGCTCACCGGCTGGTCCTGAGGCTGGCTGCTTAATCTACAAAAGATATTAGACATTCTATACTGCAACGTTTTTCCAGAGAAACTGTTCTTAAAGATTGAATTAATTAAGGCTGTAACAGACACTGTACATTGATTTGTTGTAGAATATCTGGCCCTAGAACAAACAGAACAAATGATTTCTTATAATGTATTGCTTGTATTTTCTTTAGAGAAGCAGAAGGATGCAAACTTTCATACCATGCAAATATCAACATTAGGAGAATAATGATTTTTCCATTTAACCTCTTTTCAATCAAAGCTCAGGAGTTGAATTGTAATTGTACCACAGTATTTGCAGTTTAAATAAAAACACCATTTTATTTAACATGACTAAAATAAATATAGATGGATAGAAGGTCCTAGTATAGAAGCTCAAAATGAACCTGTATAAACCTGAATGAGTATTAGAATTTCCATTTCATAGATGAAAGTGTTTAACAAGAATGAAGGCCTTCAGTTTCTTCAGACTATAAAGTGCTAGGGAGGTTTGTACATGAACTCATTCTTGCGTTGCTTCCATGTTTGTGGCAAATGTTCATGTCAATCAATTTTTAATAACAGACAATGCTCTATTTTCCATCACAAACAACTTAATACAAAAATACGCATGCTTCATTTTAGTATTGAGCTATAAAACCTCTGTCCACTGTGGCTTAAAGGAGGACCAGAACCTCTTTTTGTAAAAACTGGCCCTGGCTGTAAAATGAGGGAATGCAAATTTTACAGTTTCACTTTGATCAGTTCATGTTTTAGAATTTCTGTGCGATCAAACTCATTGGACAATTTTCAGAATCCCAGGACTGGTGATTTTTAGTTAAACTGTTTAGTGTCTGCTTTTTAAAATTCTATATTTTTTTTCTTCGTTTGTGAAGTAGTATTTTTTGGTGCCAGCTCTAGTTCAGCAGTGTTAGTATATCACCTAGAAATACAGGCTGTGATACGAATCAGTCTTGGTAATCTGATAAAATTACTCAACTGAAGGGTTAGAAGCAATAATAAAGCCTTTTCAGAGCCTGTTATTTTGCTTTCTTGACTCTGGTTTTATTACAATCATGGAATCGCAGGTGTCACTCTTAAAATAATAATCATCTGATTGTGAAAGAGTGATTGAATTCACTAAGGAACTCCAGGAGGGGCTTTAAAAAAAAAAAAAGATTTTATTTGTCAGTTTGTGGAAGGATCTTTGTGTTCGTTTCGTTTTGGTTAAGAGGAGAAATCATGATGCAGGATCTTGCCACTTAGAGGAACATTTTATACAGTTAATTACAGAGCAAAACATACATCTAATCCTCGGAGGAGCAAATGCAGAGTAGTAATCTTGTCTTTCATGCACCATTCCATACGTTGTGCCTGTTCCTCACACAGAGTTACAGTTCAGAGAAAACAAAAGATGGATTATTAATTGCAGGTCAGGTTGGATTTCATGTCCTCCGAGAATACTAAATGCTTCCTGACTACAAAGGGGAGATACTGAGGCCAGTTTATAAATCTCAGATTTATCCACTCACTTCCTGTCAGTAGCTGCTCTCGTGACCGGTCAGAATGTACAGATTGCTGGTAGCTGACGGGTTGTCTGTTGGGGTGCTCTGTAGAATGATGTCTCTGCAAAACAGGTTTCACACAATCCACCACAGTTGATTTAGCCATTAAAATTGATTTTTAAATGGAGGAAAACAATGAAAGAGAAAGGTATATAAATATAAGCACTGCATTACCTGTTTGTGCCTAATACTTGAAACACTCTAGTTTCATCTGTGATTTCTTGTGTTGTCTGCAAAAACACAAAGTTATGACCTATGTTTTGATATATCCATTTTATGTTTTATTCACAAGTTTCACATTGCAGAGATTTCTGGCTTTAATATTTAGAACATTAAACTAAACTCCAATAAATACATTTCAACATACTGAGAAACGGACATATGTTATACAAAGTTATATATTTCACTGTACTACAATCTTAGGCCATCTAAAAAACTGTATTTAAAGCTGTATGTAAACCTTCCGTTTACGATTTAAAACTACATGTTGAGCTCAATTAAAAAGAGTATCTTTGTTTTACTAATTTTTCCCAAATTCTTCGTCTAGACAGACAAATGTGTATTTTTTAGCCTTGAATTTCCACAGCCCCTCTGTGAATGTGTCCAGCCTAACCAGTTCTTCAATAAACAAATACAGGTGCTGGTGATGGACCTTTATATATACTGGTAAAGAGTGATATTCATCAAGACATCAGGAAACAAAACACTTTCTCACAGAATAACCAGGAAATAACGTTTTTAAACCGTCATTTACAATCCAGTGAACTCTTAAGAAAAGAAAATGAAAAAATGGAGATACCTCACAGTTATTCAAGCTGCATCCTTTAAGTCCATGTTTCCAGAAAGCTAAAACACTGTCCTGTAAACAAACTGTAAAAGGACAAAATCAATAAATATGAGCAAGACAATACTCCTTGGATTCAGCTGAAAAACCCTGACTGAGCATGAAGTTTAAATTCTTACCTAAAGTCTCAATGGGGAAGCCAAAGTCCAGTTCTGAGGCTAACTCCTTGCTGGGGACGCCCTGCAGATTCACAATCTTCACTGTTTCTATAACGACAGAAATGTAACTGAAGATTTTCATAACACAGAAATTGGGGCATCATTCATGATTCAATGCTCAGTATTGACATTATATTTATTTTATGCATGACTGATGTACACTTTTTATGTGGGACGCATGTTACCCTTGTAAAATCTGAGGATCACTTTCAGGTAATGAAGTAGGTAATACTTATTCGGGTACTCACTTTCTAGTGCAATCAGAACTGTATCTCTGTCCAGCTGGGTTACCTGCACTGCCCTTACAGATTCACTCTCTACACACACACACACACACACACACACACATTTTTATCATTATTAGGCGAATGAAAGAGCAAGGGTTTACTGGTCATGCTGCCGCATGCCTATTTCCCTCCTACCTGGTGGGGGATTTGGCGAGCCATTCAGTTGGACGATGTCAAACTTCACCTGTTGCTCTGGTTCATCCCTTCCCACTCTATGTTCCCTGACCCCTACACAGAGCTGAGGAAGCTCGTCCGTCACCAAAACCAGCAGCTCAAAGATAACCAGAGGGTCGGGCAGGCTCACAGCTAGGTGCTACGGGAACAAAATTAAACTCTGTTAGCTGAAACAGCTGATTTCCTTCAGTGGATCAGTGTTGGGTCCCCACTCTGCAGTCGGAGGCACATGACACAAGATTAAAAAATTATGGCCTTTTAATCTAGTCTTAAAAAAAAACAACAACACATGAGTGCTGTTGTCAAATGCAAAGAAATGAAAAAAAATTTTTTAGAAAGGACATTCAAAACATGCTTCACTGATTTTTCTTTTTAGCATATGTCCACATGCTTAAAACCATTGCAGTGCATTCACCAATTAAAAAACTGCTTCTCCTATATAGTGACAGAAAACACAGCAGAACACAGAAAGCACAAGTATGTGCTGACCCGAGTTTTGGGAGAAATGCCAGAGGTACTGAATGTCAGGTCAGACGAACCAAAGTAAATGAAAATGAAACGTAAGCAGTGTGTTCATCCACTGCAAGTTTGAGCAGAACATATGTTCTCACCTTAAGGTGCATAAATTTCTGCAGGGGTTCATACCACAGGAGCAAAACGAGCCCTGAGGGAACAGCTGCACACAGGAACGTGCTGTCAGTGTAAGGGTTGCGGGCTGGTAGGAAAGATAAGTCCTGTTAGTATATTGCATTCCATCAGAGAGGGCTGTCAAACAGAGGCACCAGGAACATAAATCTCCCTTACCAACGCTGCACTTTCGACAGCCTTTAGTATCCGGGATTTTCAATGATACAGCAAACTTCCTGTTAAACAAAGAATGTTCCAACAAAACTCCTTAAGGCTTGCAGTTTGCAGTCTCTTCCTCATGTGTGTCATACCAGTGATGAACCATTATTTAGGCACTAAGAAACAAACAGAGCTGACTGAAAATATGTTTTATCCAGTTGGGTTCTGTTGGCTGCTTATTAATGGATGAACTACTCGTGGGTCATATTACGGACACTGTACAAAATAATACAATAAATTATTATATTTTAATTAATAATTAACAATACAATAATTATCATAAGATCACTAAGGGCTACAAGAAAATGAGGCAGGCATAAAAAACAGTGATTAATACAAAATAAATATAGAACATTTAGAAATGCCAGACAAAAATAAAAAACGTTAAAAGGTTTACATTTACAAAAACATACTATCTATATGTAGTATCTCTCCCCTATATTTACTCAAATCAACTTAAAAAAAACTTTTTTGCAATTTTTCTGTAATTGAATGTAAAAATAGGATGTGGTTCGACCAATAAAAATAACTATTAAATTCAAAATAAAATATCTAATTTGATTTAATATGCTTAAGTGAATGGTATTTTTAAAACATTTTTATCAGTTTAATGTATTTTACAAGAATAAAGAGTTGGTTAATTACATTTGATTTGGTGACTGTGATATTATAGAGCTAATATAAGAGATCATAATTTACAAAACTCAAAAAAATGCAAACACTTTCTAAACACTTGATATTACTGACAACTTGTAAAAAAAATATGAAGTATGTTAAAAAAGTTATTAGTTTTGAGAAAAATTGTGGTCGTACCACATGACATTTTTTATGCCTCTGACTATAATATGTCATTGACCCATATTCAATTTAGACCATTAAGACAGTGGGAATGAATCGGAGAGGGAAAGCAAGCTTGAACAGGTTTTGAGTGTGGATTAAAAGAATGAGAGTGAATTGATGTTTCTGAGCTCAGGTGGTAGTGAGTTCCAGAGCGGCTAAAAGCTCTGACCCCCATAGTGGTGAGACGGATAGAGGAGATGGTCACGTAGATGGAGAAAGATGATCTGAGGAAACGAGAGGGAGTGGCAACATGAAGTATGTTGGATGGATTTGTAGGGGCAAGGCCATGAATGTCTCGATATAGGCCCACAGTAGTTAATCGTGCCTATAACATCTAGCAGTATATCAGACATTAGCTCATTGGACACAACCTTCCAGGTAAGTTGCATGCTATTGAGAAACAGAGCCTGTGTGTTGACCTGTGGATGATCCTCTCAGTGAAGCGGGTGGTGCTGAGGGTTAGGTGACCCTGTTTCCTCTGTATATGCAGACGCTGCTCAAACAGAGCAGGTAGGTTGTGAGAGTAAAGCTGAGATGACTTTCCTACAAAAACCAATGGAAAAAAATAGATTTCTATTCTACACTGTACAGCCTGCACTGCTCCTAATGTCCGGAGAAAACTGGAAAGAGTGAAAAAGACTTACCAGAGACAGACATGAGGACATTGTTCATGACATACAGCCAGGTACATCTCTGTGGAAGCAGCTGAGAGGAGAGGAATGATTAATGGGTTTAGCTGCTATGTCTCAGTAAGTAACGTACAGGAATGAAAGAAAACACTGGTACAACTGAATATTAATACAAAATGATTGTATAATATTGTATGCAATAATAACACAGCAGAGCAGTAAGAACCTTTTCCAGAGTGTCCTCATGAAGTTCATTCAAGTTAAGTGTGTAGACGCCCTCTTCTGCCCCCAAAATCAGAAACTGATCTAGAGCATAATATGAGAATAGAGCATACACATATGGTATAGTTCAAAACCATACAATAACAAAAACTTTACATTTTGTTTTGGAGTCATGCCTTTCAAATGGTTCTTTGGAGTGATTATAAAGAGAACCTTTCTTAGGGTGGTTATTTTGAGAAGCATTTCATAAGTGAGATCTGTAAATGTGAAGAGTCTTTTTAAAGAATTGAAAACCTCATGATGGTAAGGATCTATAGCAATGAACAGGCGTATAACCAATCTCCAAGCTTACAGCTATTAATAAAAGGAACTCACAGTGAAGATAACTCACCTCTGGTCTTTGGTAAAACCCATGTCACGGCACAAAGGACTTTAAGTGGGCAACCGTTGAAGACTTTGGAGAAACAGGCCCCCATCTGCACATCAGGGCACATATTGAGGTTTTTCAGAGAAATTCATGTGCAAACATGCTTTAATCAGATTGGTCATGCCTAATAAATGTATAAGATGCAAAACTGGGGTTGTTCATACACAGACAGCAGAGATGCTTTTTAAATATATTGGTTAACATAAGGTATTGATCCACCATGAATGTCGCACATAAAAGCAACTACATTTCCATTTCTATTTCATAACACATTAACACATCCATTATGTTTGAAGCACATATGCTCAATAAACACCGTAAATGCAGATAAAAACATCGTAAGACTAATCAGGTAAGTCTGTGACTGACACGGTAATTAAAAAAAATCAACCATTTAAGAATAGAAAGCACTGAATGCTATTATTTAAAGTCATATTAAAATGCTTAATATTAAGGAATTTTTGACCAAACTCCATATTTCTCAAAAGTGTTTTAAACACGCTTGATGTAGAGAGTTGAAATATTTCAGTCATTCTCTTAATTCATCTTTGAAACCTTTATACTGCCCATTATTTAACCTGAATTTGCTGTGTATTACTTCCTGGAAAAATAAACTTTCTGGTTCAACATACTTAAAGTGTACCCTGTAATAAAAAAAGTTATGTTTCCTTAATATGGCACCAAACTTGTAAGCTAACAAAACGAACATAAACAAATGTAAACTCAGATTCTGATGTGTGTGTGTGTACAATGATTGGGTGTTAAACACAACAGGTAAAATGGAAAGAGAAATAATCTAAGGCAGCTCATGTGATTAGGCAGGAGAACACTTACATGGACTTGGGGGGTGGGAGGGAGTCCATGAGAATCAGCTCTCTACAGATTAAAGGTTAAAACACATCAAAATGATCTATGTGGTCAGTCACAGTTGTCAGTGAAACTTTTAGTAAAGAAAAAAGAGACAAAGGTTAAGTTATTCCTAGACCTGCATTACAGCGGCTCATTTGTTTTTGCTGGTTGTGATTTTGTTGCTAATATATCAAAGCATTATACTTGGATTTCACCTCATTTTGAAGTAACTGTATGATGTTTCAATATTCTATCAGTTCATAAAAACTTTGTTGCATTTTGCCTTTGATACTGATCATCAAATACTGAGTGATTGAAGGTGTAATTTGATGCATATATTAATCACTGACTATGGACATGGAAACAACACTTTCTATACACAAGCCACACTACAAATGGTGATTATTTTTTATTACAGTGTGTTAGACAGAAGGTCTACAAGCACATAAAAAGTTTAAAAGAAGTTTAAAAGTGTGTGTCTGACCGAATCCTCTGCTTTCTTCCTCATTGTGCTCCACTCTGGAGAAAGAGCTGTGTCCCTGCCCGTAGTCCTGGTAAGGGTTTTCTGTTCATCTTGTGTGTCACTCCCCTCAGGAACACACGGGTCACTGCACCACTGCCGCACATCCTGACTGGCTGAGCATCTAATCAGCACTGCAGAATTATTCAATTGACAGCAGCTGAATAAGTTTTCTGAAATGTTTAAATATTAGTGTTTTTTGTTTTATTTTTGAGCAATTGTTTGGAGCTCCTGTGCGTCAGGTGTCCACTTCAACCATATTGTTCATCTAGTTATGGGTATGCCAAAATCAGTCAGATACACTATACAGACAAAGGTATTGGGACACCTGACCGTTAAATCAATGGAGGGCAATACATAGAATGTACTATTGGCCACACAAATATGGGGCGGGGTTAAGCTGGGATTGAAAAGATTCTTCTTCAAACTTTGTCTATAAAGTTGGATGCAAGGCGTTGTCCAAAATGTCTTGGTATGCTAAAGTGTTAAGATTGCCCCTCTCTGAATGTAAGTGGTCTTGCCCAAACCCTGAAAAACCTTGGCTGAACACTTTTGTCCATATAGTGTATGTTGCACAGCATCAAGAAAGTGGCAAAAGCAGTTAGTGATTAATTTCCTACCTATAACTGTATTACTTCAGATTTTCTAAAGTCAGGATTGGTTGAAAGATGAATCATAAAATGTATATATAAATAAAACTAACTTGAAACTCTCAAATCTTAAGGTGTGTGTTCTTACAGCTATTTTCATATATAGACAATTTCACATATGCAGTTGTGTTCCTTGGATGACAGTGATTTCAGTGTGCTGTGTTTATTAATAAGGAAATAAGGAAAAAGCTACTTTAGACCGACAGAACTTTTTGCTTTTCTGAGAAAACTAAGAGTTTTGGATGCGCTTTCATTATTTAACCACATAATTTGTGTTTGTCTCTTTAATGTTACCTTGTATTGAATTTTTAAGCACTTTTGACAGCCACACAACTGCACTATATTCATTGTTTTTCTTACCTGAGCTGGGCCGTGCTGCAGCATCAGGCCGCATGGTTGAGTTAGGCCTCAGAGTCAGGTCTCTGTCATCCTGCGCTGCATTGAAATTGAACATGGGAGGAAGTGAGGCAGTGGCTGAGACTGGTGGAGTGTTGAACATTCCACTTTTCCTTTTTCCCCACTATGTGACACCAAAAAAATTAAAAAATAAAAAGGAACAAATTAGTATTAATGCTGACAAAGTGCATTCCAACAGTTGTTTTTCTACGATTCTCAATCCATACCTCATAGGATGACAGTCTTTTTACTGTAAGGCTCCTGAAAGTTGATGATATTTATTAGTTTCAGCCAATAACAAACATTAAAAGAGAAAAATAATTCAATTAATCATGATTAAGTGCAATTCAGGTCTACAGTGGCGTGCAAAGCAGCACGTCCACATTTTCAAAGGTGCACTAGGTTTCACAGCCAGAGGGTGGCGTTCTTGATGTAATTTCTACCTTTGCTGCAGCTCCTCTTCCACACATTCCAGGAGACCCCTGTAACACATCAACCAGAGATCAAGGCAGTTATAATACATAACCTGTATTGCAGTAATGCTTACTTAGAACTCAAATGTAAATTGAATCCTTCCCTGAGGTTTTTTGGGATGGATTTCATGATGCTTCAGAGTTTGTTTGTAAACACCCAATCTGATCCATCCAGTTATTTAATTGCATTCAAGGGGAATTGCATTATTATTTTTTTTCAGCCTCATTACATGGTTAATAAATAAACCGGTCTGATGTGAAGTATGACATTCTAAAGAAACTATTGGAGAATTGTTTACACTTGTGGTGATAGGAACCAGATGTCTGCATTCAATGACTAAAAAAGCTAGACCACAACGTTCATTCCTGAAATGGTTACAAATAGGTTGCCTGATGCTTCAGACATGTGCCCGTAAAAGCTTTTAGCCTCAAAAATATTTTTTTAAATTCATTCATGGAAAAGAGATACACTTTGCAGGCTATTTGTATGCAAATGACCCCCAGGTACTTTTACCACTATCTTATCAACATCGGTATCTCATATATAACTCAGAAGACACATGTAGATTCAGTGGCAGTAGCAAATAAAATAACTACCATATATTTGCATTGTGGCACACATTTCCTACCTCTACCTTTCTGTACAATTAACAATTTAACATCACAATGAGTTTGTTTCTATATCCATTAACAAGATATTCAGGTTTTTTTTAATTGGTGCAATTCCCCTTTAACTGGCACTTTACTTTAAATGGAGGGCCAAAGCAAATTACAAATCAGTGTTTAGAGTAGACTAGACTACTACTTTATTAAATAATACACTACTTCTTCATTAAATAAAATATATTTACACATGTTTAAGAAAACATTCTTACGGAGACTCAGCTTCATCTCCAGAAATGCTCCAGTCGTCACATGAACCCTGGGTGAAATATATTCAAGTCATCATCTTAGTAATCAAACTAAATCTACTGAAGTGAGGACATTACTACATCACCAGCTAACCACATTAATTCCCTAATCAGGCAGAACTCACCAGGTCTGGATATGGGTCCATCTCTTTTCTCCTCAGAGGAGCAAATTTCACTTGGTCAACTGGAAAAGACGAAAGGACAGAGTACATGACTGTCAGTCATGTCACATTTGCGGGGTTCTCCGTTTGTATCTGAGGCTTCTCCTTAGAAATTTCTAGGTTCAGCCCATGACACACGAAAGTGATAATCATAGTTATTATAATATATAATAATGATGATTATAAGTCACTGTTACACTATTAAACAAATCAATCATTAAGCCGTATTGATTTGATGTTGCATCTAAACTCATTTTCCACACACTGGTCCATTACCACCCCACTGCAGACATGCACGTGTCCAAACCACTCTGGGGGGAAATTATTTAAAGAGGACAAAGTCAAAATCTGTGATTTATCTGCATCTGTTTATTTGCTTTAAACCATTTCGTAACTTCGGTGGTGCTAATGTGTGTGTCACGTCCATCTCTGCAGTAGAGGGCCCCCACTGTTTGTGTTGTTTGTACGCCTGAATGCGTAAATGTTGTTATCATACTGATGGAACATGTGACAATAGTGCCATAGTGGCTTTGTACCCGACCACACATACACACACACACGCACACACACATGGCACTGATCAGTGGTTCCATTTCACATGGTATTCTGCACGTGTGGTGGTGTGGATGCGTCTGTGTGGGGGTGGGTCAGGGCACATGCCATAAGTGTGCAGTAAACAGTGCCAGCTCTATGGGTTCTGTTCCTGCTGACATCACCACTGCCTTCCTCAATGGCTGCCTTGTCATGAAAGCCTCCTCCTCTGCTCTAGATCCATACATTAAGTGTGTGTGTGTGTGTGTGTGTGTGTGTGTGTGTGTGTGTGTGTGTGTGTGTGTGTGTGTGTGTGTGTGT
>JBBKCR010032004.1:0-11554 GCA_037577295.1 Ladigesia roloffi
CACACACACACACACACACACACACACACACACACACACACACACACACACACACACACACACATATACACACACACTAACACACACATGCTAACACACAGTAATACCCTCAAGGTCTGGGCCAGCGGCAGACAGCAGTGATAAATCCTGCAGTGCTCAGATGTTAATTCTGCACTTCTCTGCGTGGTCTGAGCTCCTGAGGGATCCTGGGGCCTCATTTATAACTGTTGCGTATGCCCAAAACAGACCCAAAATATGTGTACGCCTCTTTTTATGCACAAGATATGATCTATAGAAAAAAACTTGATGGCAGAATGTGCGGATATGTGCGCAAACTCGGACCTATGCGTACAAACATTTTGGAAGAAAAAAATGTGACCGCGAGTGAAGAGATTCAAAGAATTAAAATGTTTTCTGTCATGTGTACAGTACAGATTAAGTTTCTTTGTGCAATTAATTTCTTTCTTTGCTTTCCACACACATTAATGCCGAGGTTAGGTTATGCAATTTTGTTTTTAAATGAAACAAAATTAGAACAAAAGTATGTAAAAAAAGTAATAATAATAATAGCTGTGACGTGCTGTGTGGATAATATTGTACATTTGCAAATGAAGGAAATGTGCAAAGGAGCAATAATTACAGTATGAGCAAAAATAACAGTAAGAGAGTGAATATATTAGTACATTTATAATAATTCGTTGTGTGTCTAGATACCTAGATGTGTGCTTTTGGAGCTTTGTGCTGAACTGGGTCCAATGTTAGAGACAAACCGCGCAATCCTGGTACAAATACAGGCAATAAGGGCTCCATATGAAAACATTTTTGTAAATAGAAAACCTGTTCATTTGATTAACGTGCAAGTTATCTGCAATGCTGACATGGTCCTGACAAATGTGGTTGCACGATAACCTGACTCCTTTATCCTGGAACACAGCTGTGAGCACGATGGCTGGCTTCTTGGTAAGCTAAAAAAAACATTGTGTAATTCCTAACTATTCAGTGTCCATGTATTGAATCGTGTATTTTATGAAATGCAGGTGACAGTGGCTACCCTCTGAAGTGCTGGCTCTTCACCCCCTTTTTAAGCTTCCAGAGCACAGAGGAACTTCACTATAACGCCGCTCACGCTCGTGCGCACTGTTGTGGAGCGTGCTATCGGCCAGCTGAAATGTAGGTGGCATCAGATGCATCTGACCCCTTTGTTTTATTTCGGGCACCATCCTGGTGGCAGCACTCACTTCGTTTACAAGGGTAGTAACCTGCTGCCACTCGCTGCTTTTTTTTTTGTTTGTCACCCCACTACTTTGACCAGCAAACAAAATGTTTGTTCAGTTTTTTCATCTATTTTGGTCCCAGGGAAAGTTATCATCTTACTTTTCCCTTCTGCTGCCATGATGCTTCTTCACATCGGGGGCTTAAATATTCATGAGGTGAATTGCATTTACCATGTATGGTGGAACGGGTATGGTGTCTAGGGCAGATTGTGTGGCAAAATCCACGTGCGAACAATCCCAAGTAGGGTGCGATTTATGAAGCTAAATCTGACTTGACCTTTGCGTACACCATTTTCATCTTTTAGTCGTACATACACGTTCAGTAAGAGTTCGACGCAAAGTTTTATATATGAGCCCCCAGGTCTTTACTGAATATGCTGCAAAGATTCTGCCCCTTAGCCAAACAAGTCTTAAATAGGTGATCCTTACTTAGACCAGTGTTTCCAGTCCTCTAGTAAAGGCGTATTGTGTTTACTCGAATAGCAGTGGGTAGTCCCGTGGGTTGCAATGATAGGCAATATGGTACATGAAGTCTAAAAACTGCTCAGTGTAAAACAAACCCAACCCAGCCTGGGTGCAGTGATGAATGGGAACAATGTATCTAAATCCAGGTTTTAGGTCAGGCTGCCAAATTAATTTAGATCACTTCAGTACAATAAGGATGAGGTTCAGACATATCTACTGAGCTCAGCATTGACTAATAATTAATTATTTCTGTAGCTTTACTCTGGACTGTCAGCTGTTGGTTAGAGCTAATATAACTAGCTACATGAACTTAGCACCTGGTTTTAGTCTGTGCTGAAACTTTACCATTTCAAGGAGGTCTGTGTTACCTCGTCATTGCAGAGTGCAATCGTCAGTGGTAAATTCATAATTAGCACAGTGAATAGTTTTATGTTACGTAATTGAATAAGCAATGAACAATTGCATAGGGGTTATGTTAGGTAATTGAATAAACACCATCTGCTGTCTAACCCTTTATAGACAAGAGCCCTGTGTTTGAACCTGCACATCTATTTACAGACTCAGGAACTGCTGTCTTCCCTGTAAAATAAAATACTGCTGCCTAATTACAAGCTTAGTCTCTCTTTTGTTGGGTAAACCCATCACTGTGGGGAGAATGGGACCTGTAAAGGCTGTCTGTCATTATATTCCAAATATTTACGAGGTCCACCCACCCCCCTTAGAAACCTGGAAATGGTTCATCCGACAAAGACTGGAAAGCACAAGAAACACCCACTTATTGGAAAGTAATAGCTCAGGTAATACTCTCAAAACCCAGGGCTAGTTATTCCAGACTCAGGGAGGTCATGCCCACCTCCACCAAACCAGGTGGGACAAAAGAGGTGTTTCATCATTTTCTTTTTCGATTTTTGGTATACTCCTTTTTTCACAAGTTGGGCATTTAAACTTTCTTTGATGTGTTCTAAGGCCCTCTTTATTATGATGCATTTTACTGTCAATCCCAATGGCCCAAAATTCTTTCAGATGGACAATTATTCACAATGTATGCAGAATCTTTTTGAGGTATTAGCATCATTGTTTCTAGCTGAAGGGAGGACTTGAGCTTGAATGTAGAATGGAAAGAAGATTTTAAAGCAGTGCACACTTTACTGAAGGTGAGCTTTTATAACTATTGACAAAAACCTACATTATTATTCATGCTTTATTCGCTTGTTGGAATCTGCATCCATAAATGTTCATGAAGGTTATCAATGCTACAGTGTTGTTCTGATGTTTCATTACTTTTCTTGTATTGCTTCTAGGACCCGCCTGGACATCCTCGTTTCCTGTGTCCAATTTTTAAGTATAAAGGTCCCTGCAGCAACAACTTTAGCACACAATAATAATAGATTAATCCTTCATAAAGGGGGATTCCTGAACATTTCTGACAGACTTATGCAACCTAAAACCAAATCAATAACGCCACAGCGAGAGATGGAGCCCTGAGTTTATGTAGGTGTGCTAGCACACAGAATAACCTGTGTGTGCTATATTTCACAGTGAGAGGTGGTAGTATATGAGCTGGCATAAAATAAGATATCGAGCCAGGAGGAGCTATAGAGTTACACTGCTGCTGTGCCTATGGGATTCTAAATAAGAACGATAAAGTGATATGTTTAATGGGTTTCTTCCATATGCACTTGTGATCAGATCAGTTTTAAAGCGTTATGCACATTTCTGGAAGGGTTTTCTCCTACAGGTTGGACAATTCCATCTCAGCGGGTAGCCAGACTTAGCCTCAGCCAAGATCTGCTGCAACAAAATGGGTTTAACAAATGGGAAGATGGTCTATAGCATATTTTTCAGAAATTTCCACACACTAGATCCATAAAAAATAACAAAGCACACACACCAAGATGCATGTACTCACATGTGAGGAAATGCACCAACACTTGATGATTGCTGGTTAATTCATCACTAACCTAGTGCATAGCTTTATGTTACGCAACTAAATACACATGATTCTGATTAAAACTGATTCGAACTGCCCACCATCTACTGTGTAACCATTTATAGATGAGTCCTGCCTTTGAACCTATATATATAGACTTAAGAAATAACAAAACACACACACCAAGATGCATGTATTCACACGCAAGCAAACATGCAAACACTCGAGTTGAGGGAAAACTCAAGTTGTGTTTCCTCCAGCATGGCGCCACAGGAGGTATTAGCACCGTGCCTGTGTGTCATGGCTGACAGATGAAAGCAAGAAAGTCTATTCCCTCACAAAGCCAGAACTGTGGCCAAAGCTTGACCCCTCACCAGACTTAGCCATCACCTGATAGTCTTACCTGGATTCTGTTTCAGCTATTGCCAATTAAGATCGCTGTCCATCATGTTCATATGCTCTTACTGGGTGAGTCAGAGGATAGAATATGCAGGGCATGATAACACACATTTAGATTATTTCTTATATGGTATATTGTGTGATAGGGAGGTATTGGAGCTAAAAAACCCACTCAAATGTTTCTGGGTATCACTCCTGCTTTCATGTGGTCCAGCATGGAAATGTTTTATCAGTAGCTGCATTTAGACAAAACATAGATTTATTCACCTGATGAAGATTTTTATTTGTCTCATGCCTAGTTACACAAGTACAACACACCTTTAAAGCATATCCCAGCTGCAATGGGTGAAGGCAGGGTACACCCTGGACAGTCACCAGCACCTCACAGTAAATGAAAACATAAAAATCGATAAAATAAATCTAAAGTGCAATGGAATGGAATGCTGCCTTATCAGACTCATAGCTGCAGTCCAAGTGTTAATGCGTGTGGTGCGATTTAAAAAACAGCAGTAGTGGTTTTAATTATTACTACACGTTTTCAAATTATAATAACTTTGGTTCTAACTGAGCTCATCATGAACTTTGATAGCTTGAGCAAGCAAGCAAATCATACTGGTGTGAAAAGTCACATTCTATTGCTAGCACTAGTGCCTACACTGTAGCTATTTATAGCATTTATCATTTCCAGTTATTCCTTTAATTACAAATTTTCAGACAACTCTTAAAAATGCTTAAATTGTTAATGAACTATTTTAAATGATGTTTGTTATAATCATTTATTTGCTCATTTTAATCTTCCATAAACCCTCTATAAGGGTGGTCTTGTTATAAACAGCCTCTGTAGTCAGAAGGTTGTGGATTCTAATTCCATCACTTCTGTTGTCATCACCGAGGATTCCTTGAGCAAAATACCCACCCCCCCACTGCTCCCCAGGTGCCCCTGTTTTACTTGAACGGCTTAAATGCAGAGGAAGAATTTGACACTGTTCACACTGTGGGCTGTGCTGTGGTGTGTTCATATGTGACTGTAAGGGGCCACTTTACTTTTCCATTTATGGTATTAAGCTGATCTTTCATCCAGAGTGATGTACATCATTGCTCAAGTAGTCCACATCTGTTCCTTAAACCTGTAAAACTACACTTAACTCAAGGCCTGCTATTCAGCCAAGCTATTGCAGGCTAAGTTCACCTAAACAACTCTTTATACGAAAAGTCAGGAGTTAATGCAAAAGTGAGAAAGGCAGAAACTTTTATTCTGCTGTTTCTTTCTGTGATTGTATTTAGGGCCACACAAATATTTTTCTCATCCTAAAAACAGATTGTCGAGAAAATGGTTCTTCTCTTGTCTTCACCTAAATCACATGAAAAATATGTTTCTTTCATTTTTCCATAGTGCACTTTTACTTCTAAGCTACAGTAGTTTAGATGACTTATGTTTTTAGCAATTCTTCCCCCCTTTGGTTATAAGAGGAGGACGCATTTGCTGAAAGCACGGTGATACAGGTCCTTCATCGTCTGGGAAGAACCGTGTCAATGCCTAAGGGAGCTGAAGAGAGATGGAGAGCTTCAGGCAGCACTAAAGTCTCCACCTGCTCTTACACAGGTGAGCTGCTAACATGCTGTCACCGACAAACTCTGTCACCGAGGAATCCCCTGCTGAGCTGGCCCTCTCAAGTGTCTGATGACATGAACGCCAGCCCGAGTGTGATTGACCGAGTGCTGACTGGGGTGTGATGACATTCCCTTTCAGGTGCTCAGCAAAGGTCTGTGCTTCCAGAAATCATGCTGGGATTCCTAATGCAAACCAGTCGGGCTGGATCTCTGATCTTCACAGCAGAATGAGTGAGTGGTGGTCTAACCTGAAGTTCTGACTCTCAAAAGCTGCAATTTTACTAAAATTAAACATTCATCCATTATCTAAGCATTTTGACTTACGCTTAACTAGAGTTGTTGCATGTGCTGGAGTCTGTCCCAGCAGGATATTAAAAAGTAAAATATTAAGTGGTCAACACACCACAGCACACATATACACATAAAGCCTGTATTTAACTCATTCACTTCAGTGAAGCCATGAGCAACCGATGATGATGACTGGGGAGCAAATTGTGAGGATGGTGCTCTGCTCAAAGTTTCCTTGGTGGTGCCACTAGAAGTACTAGAATTTGAACCCACAGCTTTCTGACCACTAGGCCTGCTGTCCCAGCACTGAGTGACAGAGGAACACCCTGGATAGGCCACCAGTCCATCACAGGGTAGACACACAGACAAACTCATCTACACAAACATTCACACCTTCGGAGACTTTAGCATCTCCAATTCAGCTGACCTGCATGTCTTTGGACTGTGGGAGGAAACCAGAGAACCTGGTGGAAAGCAGGGGGGAGCACATGCAGCTTCACATAGAAAGGAAACCCAGGGAGGCTATGATGCAGATCCTGCGCCTGACCCGGGAGTCAAACCCAGGGCCTTCTTGCTGTGAGGCAACAGTGCTAACCCCTGCGCCACCATGCCACCCCTGTATTAGGTATAATCAGCTTTTCTTTAAAAAAAAATGTAATTATCCCTGCTAATGTGTAAATTCAGCTATGCACCCATTGCTGACCTAAGTGTTCTACTGTGTAGAAAATATCCATAAAAGAGCAATGATGAGTTAAAGGCAAGGCTCTGGAGGAACACACTTCAGATAAAGGTCACCCCACCCAAGGCATCAGCTAATGGAGTATAAAGCTCCCTAGTTTTAGGCTACAGAGAAACAGGGATCTACAAACTCTAAATGTCTGTAATTCTGCAGATTATTTTGATTAATGCATCATTGCCTTCTGCAATTAAACAGTACATTTTCAAACACCACAGCACAGACTTATTTTATGCGTATTGGAATAGCATCCTAAAACCATTGACTGAAGTTTGGATTACACTGTGTACTGTGTCTTCACTGTAGTATATTGTAAATAATGCAGTCCGAGACACATAGTATCTACCATACCACATGGATAGATGCTCTTTTAAGCAGCTGAGATCAAATTCTAGACCCTACCTTATATACATTAGTGTGAAGTCATGAAGACAGAACTCACCATTGTACCAAGCCAGAGAAGAAGCAGATTCACTGAGACTCAATGCAGGTCACTGAGGCAGATCTCAGTGAAAGTTCCACTGGTACCATAGGCTAATAGAGCGAAAGCATATGAAGCAGGAGAACATAAGTTGAACTTGATTCATCATTGAGATTGCAGACCTGCACTGTTTCTCTTAAAAGTAAAACAGAAATCACCTGAGAGGTAACCAAATATCTCTTTCCACTCATTGTACCCACCGCTTGCCCAGGCTCGGTTGTTGCTGTTGTTTTCATTGAGCGGCTCATCCAGAGACTCCACTGAGGTCTTGGAGGAAATGGCTGGTTCTCCGTCGTTCAGATCCACCTCAGTCAGCTCATCTGCTTTCTCGGTTAGTGGTGCAGTGGCCTGGGTGTCAGCTGAGCCCTCAATTTCTTCCTGATTGCCTTCAGGTGGAGCTGTGGAAGACATCAGAGTTAAAGTGAAATTAAGTAGCTCTTAGTTTCAAGAACACAGTGTGAACAGTTCGAACGTCTTCTATGCATTTAACCCAAGTGAAGCAGCGGGTAGCCAGCAATGCAGCATGTGTGGGAACGGTACCTTGCTTAAAGGTAGCTCAGTGGTGCCACTGGCAATCCTGGGACTCAAACCCACAGCCCTCCAATCACTGGGGTAAATCTCTAATCACCAAGCCATCAGCTACCCCAAAACTGGGTTGAAAATTAAGTAAAATCTATTCAGAGTTGGGTTTGAAGCAATGACCTTGCTTATCAGGGTGCAGAGCGTTAACCAATAGACCATGTTGGGGAGACAACAAACATGAATTCATATACATGAAGTGAATGTAGGTTTGTAGATTGGTTGTGGTGAGAAGGAATTAAACGAAATGTTATATTGGTTCATACTAATTTTCTATTAATCATGTAATAGTCCTAAACCCCAATTACAAGTCTGCACCACCTTAATGTGTGTTAAATGTGGCTGGAGTGTGTCGAGAGATGTGTTGGTGAATTTATTTATGGAAACTACTTTAAAGGCTATTGACTCCATGTGTTTGTTACCAGTGCTGGACTATTGATCTCGTAGTTATTAACTAAATAAACAAATTTAGACTCCAAAATGGTTAAATGTGAAATTTGTGAATCTCATTTTCTCAGAGGACTAACACTTTATTTATTTTTATTTATTTTAATAAAGACAAGTAAATGCATCTTTTATTTTACCTTCTAAACTTTGACATCTCCCCATTCTCATCATTACTTTCTCCTTAAATAAAATGTATTATATCACTTAAAAATTTATCATATCCCTGTTTATAATTTATTAATAGGTAGTTATAAATACATTATAATTGTTTCATGATATAAGTGATGCAGGTCTACTATATGGCAAGATCTGGTGTTTTAATCATAGAAGCATTTTAACAAATATTGATAAAATGGACAGTTTTAACATTCTCTCTGAGAGAGGGACAAGATAACTCAGCACTAGCAAGATCTGAGATCTCACCAAACAGTGACCCTGCATCAAAGAAGTGTTATAACTTCTTTATAACTGCTAATTAATCATGTATAAACTACAACTTCATTAATGACCTAATTATAGATCATTTATATACCCTTTATAAGGGTGGTCTTATTGTAAAGTGGTAGTGATGAATGATCACTCAGAGGCCCAGCAGTATCTCACACTTGAATCTCATAAAGTGACCCATAAATTCATTCATGTGGGTCCCCCTCTTTGAAAAAAACCATTACAGATGGTGTTGTTCAACCAGACACCACTGTTTTCTGCACCCGTTCTGTTTTTCTCCATCCCACCACCACTTACCCACTTCCACCATAATTGTTAATGCTATCATCGACACAGCTCAAGTGAATCAGGTGTTTGATTAGTGACCAGAGTGAAACCTGCAGGGTCCGCTGAGACGATGCAGCTGGTCCATGTGGGAAAAAGTCCACACCCCATTATTACATGGCCTGCTATGAAAGACTGCTGCTTGCAAGTCGTGACTCAACCCAACCACAACACTGTTAGTCACTGTTAGTCATGGCAAAGTGCACTTCATGCCTTTCTCTCTTTTAGTGTCACTTTTACACGGTGTGCTTTCTGGCTCACACTCTAATCAACAGATGAGGCACAAAAGCGACTGTCATTAGCTGCAATGTGTCTTATAATTTGTCTTAGTGCTGACTGTGTGAGAAAGTCCTGCAGATGTTATAGGGAAGTCTAGGATATAAATTAGGGAGAAAGCAGCGAGCCTCAAAGTCTAGAAGGTAAAACAAAGCAGAAGGTAAAAAATGAGTAATTATAGTTATCTTTTAGAAGATAGCTGTAGCATGCATCATATTTTGCACTATCATGCTAAATAAATGCATTAATATTCTGTTATCTAACAGATGTTCAAATTATAATCAAGTTTTCCTACTTAAGACCATGATCTTGGAGTGATATCTATTCACATCCATTATATCCACCGTACCTTAAGAACATTATGAAAAAAATGAATACATAACCAATGTATCCATATTTGTCTGAGATACAGGGAACAAACAAACCACAGTATGACAAACATTGATGCCTGAATGAATGCAGACAAATCAAACAGATTTGACTAAAGACATACTGTCAAGCGGCGTCCTACAGGTGTTAGACAGTGACTATGAGAGTTAGGCCTTCAGGTTGGGCTATAAATATTCAAACATGGTGAAAATTGAGGAAAAAAATATTTACAATAAGTTAGGCCTTCAGTTTGGGCTATAAATATTTCTGAGAGTACTCTACTGTTCATTACTGTGCATCAACATCGACTGGTATGTTGCAATTTTACAGTTTTTTTAAAATAACTAACTAAAATTTGGGCTGACTATAGTCTTTATGTGTCTTTAACTGTTTATGTGTGATCTTGATGAATGTAAATCTAAAAAGTGAAGTTTTCTTTGGGCCTTTCCCACCGACCAGTTTGTTAACTCTTTTTGATTTTGCGCCTACTCTGGTTCAGGTTGAGTGTTTTTTGTACCTCCTTTTACTCCTAGTGCTCACAAATACCCAGTCAGTACACTGGGGCCCCAGGAGCCACACCTACACTTCAACCCATCCCTTGCTGTTTGCTGCAGATGTGTATGTGTTTGGTTTGCTTTAGTCCAATCACCAGTCACACAAAGACTTCAATCATTTCAAAGCATGTGAAAATATTTGCAGGTCTGTTTCTTTAAACAATGCACACTGGCAGTGGAGCAGACCTAAGTCTCATAAGTTTCTCAACAGCAAGAAACTGTCAATGTGATTTCTCGACCACGAAAATGGTTTTGCGCCAGATAGTTCACCCACAGATTAAGGCTGTGATTCCGAAGCTTAAACAGAAAAGGCAGACGAGCGTTTAGTTAAACCTTAGCACAGAAATCTTCACACATGTCTCATTTGTCTTTCAGCAAGTAAAGGAATTGGACCTGTAACTGCAACGCAGTCGCAGTTCCACCATCAAACCATTTTGAAAACTAATGTCATTGTATGCCAGGACTATTTTTGAATAATACACAATTTTGGAGCTATTCTTTGTAAAAATTGTGTACTTTATTGTGTAATTGCCCCAGGGGGCGCTGTTTCTCTCCCACAGTCCGGACAGTCATGTTAGGTATGTCTGCCCTGTAATATGTAGCTCTACCTTTCACCCACTGAGCACTGGTGTAAACTGTAGTATGACCATGGTTAGGTATCAGAGGCTTAAATGATAGATTGATTGACCATTCAAGACTCATACATTTCACTTTTTAACTTATATTTTAATGTATAATTTAAAAATAAAAACAAATCTCAAGCTGTTTGCCTGAACTTATCTTGCATTTTTAATTTTTATCCAAATTCATAGTGTAGAAAAATTGCCCACACCTGTAAAAAAAAAGGTAAAGAGGGGTTTTGGCTGATGCTCTTACAGTCATTAGTTACAGAGACAGACTTACAGTCATTAGTTACAGAGACACACTTACAGTCGTTATTTACAGAGACAGTCTTACAGTAATTAGTTACAGTGCCAGTCTTACAATAATTAGTTACAGAGACAGTCTTACAGTCATTAGTTACAGAGACAGTCTTAGAGTCATTAGTTACAGAGACAGTCTTAGAGTCATTAGTTACAGAGAAAGTCTTACAGTTGTTATTTACAGAGACAGTCGTACAGTCGTTAGTTACAGGGCCAGTCTTACAATAGTTAGTTACAGAAACAGTCTTACAGTCATTAGTTACAAAGAGAGTCTTACAGTCATTAGTCACAGAGACAGTCTTACAGTCATTAGTTACAGGGACAGTCTTAAAGTCATTATTTACAGAGACAGTCTTACACTCGTTAGTTACAGGGACAGTCTTACAATCATTAGTTACAGAGACAGCCTTACAGTCATTAGTTACAGAGACAGTCTTACAGTCATTAGTTA
>JBBKCR010032034.1:0-11553 GCA_037577295.1 Ladigesia roloffi
GATTTTTCTGTCCATGTTTTTTAACTTGGAAAGGTCTGATTCCCATGCACTTCCACTATATGACTACCCGACTGCTAAGGCTAACGCTAATTATCTGCGTTTGTGGTCTGCTGAGGAAACAAAGTCGCCCTCGACTTGAATGACCTCGGGGTAAGCAAATTAACATCAAATTTTCATTTTAGGGTGAACTATCGCTTTAAAGCTGCTCATTCTCTTCACTTGAAGTTCCTGGATAAACAATGGCTGGTGAGGCCTACTCTTTTTCTTTGTGTACACTATCATCTCCTTTGTCTTATCAGTGTTGAGGATGAGGTTGTTTTCCTCAAACCATGCCACCAGCTCGGCCAACTCCCCGAAGAGAATCCTGATGTAGGAGTCTTTATTTTCCAGGTGGGAAAAGGAATAGTGAAGGGCAGCAGCGATGGCATCTGATGTGGACCTATTGGGCTGGTAGGCATACTGCAGGGGATCCAAATTATCTGGGATGTTGCTCTGAATGTAGGCAAGTACCACTCTCTTAAAACACTTCATGATGATTGGAGTGAGTGCAACTGGTCTGTAGAAATTTAGGCACGTGACTGGGCTTTTCTTGGGGAGGGGGACAATGGTTTTGACCTTCAAGCATGTGGGTAACGGTGCTCTGGCTGAGGTAAAGTTTGAAGATGGAGGTGAGAACATCAGCCAGTTCATCAAGTCAAGCCAAGTAAGTTTTATAGTCTTTTCAACCACATGGTGCATCACAAAAGAAGACCGGAACAAAACAGACCACTAGACCAAAAGTGCAGACGAGACATAAGAGTGTGCAAGAAAAATGCAGAAGTGCATAAAAAAAAATATCTGAGACATACAGCATTTTTTACCGGTACTGTATTCTAGCAGCTGTGCGTGAAAAATGCAGAAGATAAGAAATGTGCAGAGTGGAGATAAACAACAATAATTATAAATATGACTGTGCACATTTAGCAGCAACAGGGCAAAAAATGTGCAGGGTAATAAATATATCATGCATAGTAGTTACTGAATTATTTATAGTTGTTACCTAATAATACATAATAGTTACTGAATAATTTACAAAATAATTTGTAGTGTTTAGTAAATTATTTACAGTAATTACTGAATAATTCATGATATTTCATAGTTGTCCTTGAATCATTTACAGCAAATTGTGAATAATTAGTGGTAATAAGTAAATTATTTTAGTAGTTACTGCATAATACATCAAAAGATGATAATAAATGAATAGACTGCTAATGGGAAATTCCCTACTTTATCATAAAAGTATTAGAGGGGACATTCACAAAAGTACTTTCTGATTCAACTTCTTGGTATTGGTCACGAAACCCAGAATTAAAAAATAAAAAAGTGCAGTGTTGAACTTCACCAAAGATTCTAAGATACGACAGGCTCAAAACCCCCGACCACAGGAGCTACGCCACACTTCTTTTACTGAGCCACACTTTTTTCAGTTTCATGTTTTCTCAAACAAATGTCTGCTGTCAAGGGGATAGCATACATAATGATATCAGGTGACAAACGCTGGCACAGAGTGTATAAAAGAGTTACACATAGAGATTAGGGTGATGTTGAATCAAGATATTTTGTACATGTCAATTTAATGAATGGAACAGAGGCAACATCTGTCTGCCATCTGCATTTTTTATTTATATAAATGGGTCACTTTGAAAGTCTGGCATAGTTATTATTAGTATTATAAGTAGCAGCAGTAGCAGCATTCGTAGGACGAACAGTTGCATTAATAGTAGTAGTAGTACAAGTAGTACCAGTAGAAGTAGCAGTAGCAGCAGTAGTAGTAGTTGCAGTAGAAGTAGTAGTAGTAGTAGTAGTAGCAGTAGAAGTAGTAGTAGTTGTATTAGTAGCAGTAGGAGTAGTAGTAGTAGTATTAGTAGCAGTAGGAGTAGCTGTAGTAGTAGCAGCATTTTTCCAGCAGCCACCGCAATAGCAGTAACAGTAGGAGTTTCTATTGTAATATCACTAACAGCAACAGTAGTAAAAACAGCAGCAGTAGTTGTAATAGAAGAATTAGTAGTAGTGGTAAAAGTAGTTGTATTCGCAGTAACAGCAGTTGCACCAAAAGTAGTGGTAATTAAGTCAAAATGAGTAGTAGTAGTAAGGGCAGTAGTAGTAGTAGTTTTAGTCAGGGTAGACTTGGAAAACAAAACGGAGATTTTAAAAAGTGTGAATGTCTTTCATATAGGTATATTGTCCATAAATACACACAGAAAACCTGCCTCTATCACCAAGCCCCAAAAGCTGATGTCCACACTTTCAGTAAGACTATTTAGTTCAACATGCAAACCATAAAAATACTTACTTAGATGTCAAATTTTTAGCAAGTGTAGCAACGTGATATAAAAAGCCGTTCTCTGAGCTGTACATTGACGATATTTTTACTTATTTCACCCGTGTTCATAAATCTAAAAAGACAAATTTCTTAAAACAAAAAGTCTTAAAACAGCTGTTTTATTGGTTATCACTATAACTTTGCAAACAGCTTGTTTATTAACCAACACTAACTGTCTTGTATGGAACAGATTTGCCAAGGGTGGTTAATGGGTTCCTTTACTCATGATTTAACTTAACCCTCACTTTTGATCAACATTTCAATCCACAAAAATCCATATATATATATATATATATATATAACCATCCATCCATTTTCTACCCCTTTAACCTGCACCCGGGGTCGGGGGGGGGGACTGGACCCTATCCCAGCTGCTACGGGTGTAGTAAGTAGATTCTCGATCCGATTCGATCCGATTCTATTTATTTACAGATATCTTTGCCTTAATACTAGTTTGGCTAGTTCCGGAAGTTTACATTTTATCTGAATAAACTTTCAAAAGATGTGGTTCTGATGGAGTAAAATAGGAAATAGGTTCCTGTGTGGGGGGAAAGGGGAATATAGTGTGTGTGTGTGTGTGTGTGTGTGTGTGTGTGTGTGTGTGTGTGCGTGTGTGTGTGTGTGTGTGTGTGTGTCATTACCTGTCATTTTTTGTTATTTTTGACGAGTGTTTATGAGTTCAATAAAACACCTAAAATATAATACAAATTCTCAGTCATTTTTAAATGAATTACAGTGCCTTGTCATGGATTTGACTGGAACACAAGGAGGGTTCAGTGTCCTGTACGCAGTCCAGTGCACTGTTGGTTTACCACTACCATCATCAGCTGACGAAGGCCTTGCAGCAAAAATGTCCATAATTTTGACACTTCTGGCATCGTCTGTCTGAAATTTTCAATTAGTTTCTTTCTCTCAGATTCGTGGGGCGCCCCCTTATGTTTTCTCTCCACCTCATCCACTGACACTGCAGAACTGACACAGAGTCAAAATGGGAAGGTATTCACAGACATTAAATATGAGTATTAGTAATAGTTGTAGTAATAGGAGACGAGGTAAAAGTATTAGTAGTAATTCTAGTAGCAGTAGAAGCTGTATTAACAGTAGCAGTAACAACAGTATTACTATTAGAAGTTGAAGTGTTAGCAGTAGTTGTAGGAGTAATATGAATGGTAGTAGCAGAAGTCAGAGCAGTAATGCTTGTATCAGTAGTGGTAGTAGTAGCAGAAATAGAAGTAGTAGTAGCACTGTTTAACAAAAAGATTCAGCAGTGAAAGTGAAGTTAGCGAATGCCCTGTCAGTTCTTGGAAATGTTTCTAGAGTAATGATGGGCACAACAGACTGTGGTGATGCACCTGTTAATAGGAAGTTTGTAATTTCCTGTTAAATGTGCAAGTGTGCATGCATTTTGCAAGCTGTTGAGATATTTTTTTAGGTAAAGGGTTATTTGGTAGATGCCCTTATCCAGAGCAATATACAATCTTTCCTAAGGGACAATTCCACTGCAGCAACTGTCTTGCACAAGGACACAAAGGTAGAGGGTACAACTTTGTGGTCATCAGGTACACAGGCAAGTGTTCTACCCAATAGGCTACTACCACTTGCTTGTTCTTGCTGTAGTATATCACAGGAGATGTCACACTGATGCTAAATTATTACACAGAGTTTGAATCCTAGTTAGTCCAGATGCATGCTCTGCTTTCGCATGTGTTTTAGACAAAAAAAAATGACACCTAGACTTTACTTAATTTTTTCTTGTCAACAGGTTCCACAAAATTTAATTATGTAACTTGAAAACAAAGTTGAGACATAGTTATGTGGACCTTCATAGAAAAAATCATTTCAAGTCAACAAACACAATTCTTGCAAGTAAACTGAACATAAATAAAGTAAGTAAAGTGCACAACCTTCTTGTTCATTTTTTTGAGTGTATCTGTTTTGTTGCAAAAGACTTGATGCAAGCGCTGTTGTCAGTGCTAGTGGCAGAGATAAACATTTCAACACCTCGACGGAAACAAGTTTTTGTGGCTGTTTCTGTTAACGTCCTCATACTGTGGGTGTTGGGCAAGTTGCATTTGACCATGTTTACTCTGCCATGGCCTGATTTCTAAATGTCGGCACTAGTTTAACTTACACTTAGTCCTAGAATTGTTATCCTCTTTTAACAGTTAGATTGACCTCATAATATTGTGTAATCAAGAATGGTTGTGTAAGATGTGCTGTGCTCACATACCTCACCAACCTCAAAGTCATCAATTAATAAATAAAATGCGTTTTCTTTCATCTGAATGAATGTATACATTTTAGACTTAGGCCTGAGTGCTAAATGTGTGACTGTATGTGTCCACTTACAGCAGTTAACACTGTTAGAATATCATGCAGTTCAAGTTACTGGACACAGTGGCACTCTCTGCTGGCATAACGCTGCACAACACATTTTGCAGAGTGTTCCCAGTTTAAGGTAGTTAGTAACTACCAAAAGCAGTTCAAAGAAGGATTTGTCTTTAACCGGGAGCCCAAGGCTCACTAAGGCACGTGGAAGTAAAAAAGTTAATGGTGTCAGTGACAGAATGGTGTCAGAAAACACAGTAAATAACAGCTTAATGAGGCTGTGTAGCCACAGACCACTTACCATGGCACGCTCAGCCTCTTCTCACGAAAGCTATTAAAGACAGGATGTCACACAAGCTTTCTTTTGCTAAACTCAGTCAAAACAGAGGTCTTACTTATTGGTTCAAAAGCTGCTAGAATCGAATCATCTGACTTTGCTGGTTCCTCAGTTTCTCCAGTCGCAGTTGGAAAAAAAATATTGGTGTCACTATGGAGCCTGCACTTTCATTTGGTGCACATATAAGTACTGTTACTAAAATAGCTCTCACTCATCAATACAATGTTGCTAAGTTCCTCCATGATGCAGAAAAATCAGTCCACACCACAGACCTGATTATTGTATCAGCTTTCTGTCAGGCTGCTCCAAGTAGAACCTAAATAAGCTTCAATTAGTCCAGAATGCGGCAGACTTTAATAGGAATCAAATATTAAATTCAACTATTGGCATATAAAGCCATGAAAGACTTCACACCTGATTACTTGCATTAACTAATTTATTGCTATGAACCACCATGCTTCAGGTGCTGGCTCTCTACTCGCCCCCAGAATAATCAAAGCTACAGATGAGGGAAGAGCATTTCCATTTAAGCCTCCCAACTCTGGAATGCTCTTCAGAATAACGTTCGAGACTCAGACACAGCCTCTGTCCAGGCAGAAAACATACTTGTTTAGTCAGGATTCCTGTAATTCTATTCTCCTGTTAGATGGTGAGCGCACAGAATAAAAAAAACCTGGGATGCTGGTGTTGTCATCCTGAAACTCCTGGTGTTCGCTTAGGTCTCTAGAAGGTAGAGTGGGGGTTGCCAGTGTCTCAGGGTGGTCTATCATGCTGCTCAGCTCTGCCCTTTCTAGCTAGGCTGTTGTAGCAAGGCATGCCAGAACTTCAATGTACACCCCTAACAGTTATAAATGAGACCCCATAAACTGAAGCAGAGCTAACTCTTATTTTCTTTTTTGCCCTTTTCGAGGTGTCTGCTGCTGTGGCCAACCTGCGAGCTGCACTCACCCCCTACCACCCCCACCCCCCTTAGCTGGTACAGCTGACACTCTCAGAAAATGATGTGAGGAGAGCTTGGAGGCCACATCCTGGGTCATGTGCTTTTGAGTGTGCTTGGATCAGCTAGCCATTCTCAATGCTTCCCCACTTCCTTTAGAAAATCAGTAATTGTCCCTATACCCAATTACACCCAACAACCCACCCACAGTGACTATTATCCAGTGGTCCTGATGTCAGATGTTTTGAGAGGATTAAAAGAAACACAACATCTGCTTCGGCCCTCCATCCAACCTCGACATGCTGCAGTTTGCATACTCGAACAGAAGAACCAACTGGGATGCTGTTGCCCAGGTCCTGCACACCACACTGAGCCATCTCGATGAGGGGAGTGGAAATGATGTAAGATTCATGTTCATCGACTAGAGTTCAGCATTCAGTACCATGATGCCTGACACCACTTCGGAAGAGGTCCTGGTCTTGGGCTTCAGTTCATCCTTTTACAACTGGGTGTGCAGTTTTCTCACTGGAAGGTGAGATGTGTGCTCCTGAACATTCACATTTAACATGGGGCTACCCAGGAATGTGTCCCTTTCTGTTCTCCCTCTACACCACAGTCTGTTTGACCAGACACAACACAAAATCTCCAGCATACCTTTGTGATATCCAATTTCAGTGATATAATGCCTTACTCCGAAACATAAATCAATCATATATAAGTTATATATAAGTATGGGAAAGAAGAAACAAAAATGCCCTTTTGAGGATTATTTCTCGTTGTGGAACAATAGGGGTGCTGTATTACTAGGTTATTCCACAAGGTGGCAGCACATTTCATTAGATAATCCGTGGCAATCACAGACGGAAGCAACCACCCACTGGGTTCTCGATCAAGACCCTTAACCTCAAGTTGGCCCAGAATGATCCTCGTCAGTGCCCGATCCATGACTGTCTGTACCCAATCAGGTGCCTGTCTGTTCTCAGGGGCACCGGAAGCAGTTTTAAAGTGCAAAGTCTAGATTCTTTTGGGGGGGGGGGGGGTTTCTTAAATCTACCCTTTATTAGTTTTTTTTATTATTATTATTTTACACACACACCGCGATACATATACAAATGGAGCAATCTTTGGATTGCCTTTTGCTGTCCTTACCCAGTAGTGTAAAGAAAATGTGCTTAGCAAGAAGCAGCTAAGGGTGATGTCCAACATGGAAAAATGTGAATGGAAAGAGGGTCACTGCACTTGTTCCAGCCCCAAGTGGTCTAACATTACTATGTGTGCAGCAATATCTAATAATGGACTGCAACTGCAGAAGGCTGCCACTGCCCCATACAATACAGCACAGCTTATTGTTTTTCTTGAGGAACTGTTTGAAAAACTTTAAGCAGTAAGAGAGACATGCAGAATTTACCTGCATATGTGATTGTGTGGGGCAATGTAGCCTCCATCATTTCAGCCATGTCACAGACTCCCCTCCCTGGATGATAACATTATTCTTACCACCATACTTTTAATTCCTCAACCCCATTGAAGAATAGGGCAATCGGCCACATGATCAGATGTCTGAGGCTTCTGGGTGTATGGACACCCATGTGAAGGACATCCAGAGCAGTATAAGACACTTTTCTCTGTGTACTGCAAGAGACAATATTTGGTGTGATATCGATGAAAATGTATGGCCAAAGCTAGAGAATGAATTAGGCCAGGTCAACAGTATACTTCACTGTATACATTTTTTAATTAATGTTCTTTGAGTAGGTGGTTGTAATGTTTTTTTCTATTAAACAAGGAGTTTTTACAAAAGTCTTTTTAACAGAATCACGAGGTCCTTCCACTTTCACTCGGGCAGGGGATAAGGGTCACAATTTGCTGGGCTGCAAAGAGTCGGCCTGATGTGTTTCGGTGCTCCGTACTGTCAGGGAGTATAGCAGCCACAAAGGTGATCACGGCCAGTGGACATGGCAACTCGATCAGTCACATCAGTGGAAACAGAGGGCAAAAAGAGAGAGAGAGGGAGACAATCACCGTCCACGCTGAGAGAACTGGGAAGCACTCAGCTTTGTCCTGAGCTCCTCTTACTCAAACAATGGACCGAAGCACGAGTCCGACAGGAGAGTAGAGTAGTTAGTCAGGGATGTAGTGAGAGTCGTTCCAGGCTCGCTCCACACTGAGCTTGATCAGACACTTTGGTCTCAGTGAAGACAGTGTGAGGGTGAGGAGACAGCCTTCAGAATCAGCTGGTTTTTCTTTACAGATGGGTTTCTTAACCACTGGGCTAGGGACCACTGATGGGCTGTGAAGGCTTTTGATTGGACCATGGATCTAAAATCGAGGCAGGCCATTAGTCGGCAGTTGGTTATTTTTTATCATCTAATGTGGCTAAATGAGCCTTGGCAAAATTCTGTGATAGATAGGTGGGCGTTAAGTTTGAAAAGGTTGAGAACCATTGCTCTACAGATACACAAGGGGGCTTGACACAGACAACCAATCAGAACCCAGAACTAATGAAATAATAACAAGACCTAACTGGGACACAGACGTGAGCACTTTGGCTGGTGTCCAGGTCAGGATGGGCTGGGGAGCAAAGTACAAACAGCTGGGCTGCTAGGCATCAGGCTCAAACAAAAACAGTGCAGGTTAAAACCCTAGTGACGCAGGCCGCAGGGGCCATGGCTGAGGTGGCCCAGGTATGACAGGTTCTTTTATTTAAGGGGCAAATTTGAAAAAGTAAGGGCAAAATTCAGAAGTTTTACCCCTTAATTGTCCTTCATTTCCAGTATGGGTCATTTTATGGAGCAAAATGAAGGCATTTGATTTCGTAGTGATTCTAGTTTGTAGAAATAGTTTTTTGCAAGTCAACAAACCATTGGCAACCTAATCTGGTGTGTCAATAAAAAATAATGTTGGTTCTTGTCTGTAATATTTTAAAGAGGTTCATAACATTGCCTAGAACCTTTACACACAGGACTCCTGAAAGTTCTTTAAAAGGGTTTTTTTCTGCTCCTTCGAAGAATCATTTTAGGTACTTTTATTTTCAGCTGTGGAACTGTGGGTGGTTTCTCAGTTCTCACTCTCCTAGATACATGGGATGTAGGGATTTTATGACAGTTACTGGATAAACTGTCTTGTGAAATATCAGGAAATATTCAGAAGCAGCCAACATAACTTTCTGCTTCAAGATCTTTGTAGTGGCCAAAAATGTCTTTAAACCAGCAGCAAACACATAACTATCATGATTCATAGAAAGTACACCTATTATGCTAATGGCATTTCTTTCATTGGAAATCCCCCTGCTTGACTTTTTTGATTATATCAGTGATGTTTCACTTTCCAGGATGAAGCTACATAAAGTACTGTGCTGGATCTTTTGTATTTTTTACCCCTAAAATGTAAAGGGAGGGATGAAAGTAGGGGTTTTCACAACCAGATATCTGATTCATTTGTGATGAGATTGTTGGCTTGCTATGAATTCAAGAATGTTCATGTGCCCCAAGTGTGGACACAGAAAAAAAACTCTGCCAAAAGAATTATATTAAAATGCACATAAGTCTGATCTCACCATGCTCAATGCCAAGCATCAGTGCCAAGGCCCTCAGTAATAGGCAGTGAAGCCGTATGACTGGGGTAGTGAAGCTATCCTCCAGGGTCTTTGGGATAAAATTGAGAGGTGTGTGTGATCCAACATCGGCACCTGATCTCATGAATGCTCTTTTGTGCCCTGGATTAAACTTTATCCCTAGGTCATTAATCACATGCAGGGCAACATTGTGCACAACATACTTTTTTATCAGCATCTGGCAAGAGCTTTAGTCAGATAGATCACTTCAGTAGGAACCATGACTGAAGTGACATCTGCTTATAGACAAGGACGTCTGAACCATTACAGCACTCTTAACAATCGTTCATTTCATCACCCACATTTATTGTTTTTGGACAATTGCAGAGTCTCCTCACACCTGTGCAACCCCAATCCTCCATTGTCCAAGTCTTGCTCAGTCTCAATCTCCAGATTGATGCCCTGAATCTGGTGTCTCAGACTTTTGAACTATGTTCTATTACCTTCATTGAAGTGCTCTTCACCATGGTGTCAGATTGGCAAAGCCACATATCTGTGAGAGACTAAAAGATTTATAGAACAGCTAGGGTTACCTGCATGAATGATTTAACACTATTTGCTTATTTTGGATAACATTCAAAAGCACTGAGGCCTGCTTTCCAAGCAACCTGTCTTGACATTAAAAACATTTGCCATCTTCCTAGATGCATTAATCTGAAATTAATGGCAGAATAGCAAATCTTTACACTATGAAAAACAATGTACTTAAAATGTGCTTAACTCGATCTTAATTTACCCCTGAAAATATGCCAAACGCCGAATTAAGTGGCCATTAATTGTAAACTGTTCCCTTAATTTTACCTTAAAAGTGGATTTAAGGTGTGAGTGTGAAACCCCTTAATCCTAAACATAAGACATTTTCTTCAGGATGCTCAGTTATTTAAGGGGCAAATAAAAAAAAAATGGAAAAATTCAGTAGTTTTACATCTTAATCAGACTTAATCTGTGCACTTTTCCACTTAATTTTCCTTACTTTCTTGCAAATTAAGGAAAAGGTAATATTAAGGGGTAAAATTAAGGGGTTTGGTTACGTAGTGTTATGGGCCTGTGAACTTTCTGTAAATGCACACATTGATTCTGCATGTCTGCAAGTCAATAGAGGACAGGACATCTGTCTAATCCCATGTGTTTTAACCTAGCTTCATTCCTCTTCCTGCTTTCTCTTCCCAGTCATCTCTCCAACATCAATCTAGTGTGTTAAGGAGCACTAATCATATCTAGATCTTTTGTCAGTGTCCTTGTGGCAGGTATTGTAAACACATGTTTCTTGTTTCAGGAGTTATTATTTGCTGTTGTTCTGTTAGACTTGCATGGTTCCTTTTTGCCCCCCTCAGATCGCCTTAATGTTCTAGCCTTTTATTTGTTAAACTTCTATTAGTCTGTTTATTTTTCATAACCTAGTTTCTTCAGAAATCTCTTCAGGTGTAACCTAAAGCTTTTTTCTCCCTGGTCTTTAATGATGAAATCAGGTTCATGATGAAAGCAGGTTCACTGGAAATTGCAAGCCGCACAGTTCTGTCTTGGCTATGATGTTATCATGTTGGAGGAAGAAGCCAACAGTCACCGTACACAATGAAATGAAACAACATAAGACTACACAATGGCAGACAGGTTCAAATACACAGAGCGTAAAAAGAGGGCAGAACACAAGGACTTACACAAGCAACAACACAACAAAAGCTTTGAAGAAGATATTTGAGTGTATATAATATTATGACAGTTTCCATAGTTTAGCAGAAGAGGTGTTAAGTGTGCAAAAATCCAAATGTAGGTGTAGACAGCAGTAAATGAGAATTGTGAAAATAACAACAACAGATGAACAGAATGTGCAGTACATCCTAAATAAATAAAAGGTAATTACAGAGGCAGTTGGGGTGTATGTAGTTTGGTTTAAAGCAGAACGGTTCAGTGTGTATATGCATTGTGTTTGGAGAAGGCAGTTCAGGTTAGGGCTGCTCATGTGTGTGTGTGTGTGG
>JBBKCR010032044.1:0-11552 GCA_037577295.1 Ladigesia roloffi
GTGTGTGTGTGTGTGTGTGTGTGTGTGTGTGTGTGTGTGTGTGTGTGTGTGTGTGTGTGTGTGTGTGTGTGCTCTGGTATAGGCTGTAGGTACCCGCGACCCTAGTAAAGATTTAAGGAGTAACAGAATATAAATGAATGAATTCACAGTATGCAGGAAACTAACTAAAGTTTAACTGAGTAATCATTGCTTAATTTAGGCAAATAGTCTTTGGTTGAACACCATATAAAGCATTGTAGTTATGATAAATGTGCATGAGTGTACATTAATGTCTAAATGTACATATAGTTTTTTACAAAACTGCTGAAGAACCGTGATCTTAATTCTAATCAAAAAAGTTCACATGATTTCCATTTAATTAAGAAATAAATAGCCTGACATTGTTGTCACCTAGAAGGTTTTACATTTGAGTAGTGGATTCTGTGTCTGCCTTTTTAGAAACCCTTATCTGATACATATATATAGTGTGTCGGAACTCCCCCTCCCTATCCCATTGATTATTTCTGGACTCCAGACTGACTAGATATTATTTGGTTGAGGTACTGTACTCAGGTAGTGATGGGAAATTCGGATCATTTTACAGAATCTGATCTTTGAGTCTGATTCAGCTAAATGAACAAATCTTTTATCGAGTCATCAAGTTCATTTTGATCATTTTAGCAAAACATAATTAAAATGTTACATGTTACCTCCCTAACATATCTACTGCTTACACAAACGTTGATAATACTACAAACAAGACAAAACTATAACGCTATAAGGAACAGAAAAGTTTCATTCTTTGTTTACCTGTGTCTTTAATCTATGATACACTCACCTCGCCTCTTATCTGACAAGTTTTCAGGTTTGAGTCGTTCGTTCATCACCTGACAGCCCATTTAGCGAACCAATTCAGTCTGAGTTGGAAAGAGAATGGATTAGTTCATCTCTCGAGCCTTCGAGTTTGAGACCCAATAATTGTAATACAGAAACTATAGGATGTAGCGCAAATGCGCATGCGCGACTGAACAAATCACTCGTACGAGACGACTCGTTGTTCCCGAGTCACATTAAAGATTCGTTCAAGAACGACCCATCACTATTCTCAGCGCAGCAGAGACACTAACATGGTAGCGTCTCAAGCTGCTGTGAGAAAATGAGGCACAGCAGTGCTGCAGGGTCCAGAATTATTCAGCCAAGAGAAGCTCTGTGGTCAGAAACTGACCACTGTTGAAGGTCACTGATGACAGTTGGAGACTGTGGATGCTACGGTCTCCAACTTTCAAAATGTAAGCCAGCAAGGGGGAGCTACACGCCAGCAAGAGAGGTCTGTAATTAACTGTCCAGCGTGTGTGTGAAGCTAAACAGTAATAAATTTCACGCACTAACTACATGCTTTCAGCCTTCATTTTTTCTTTATCTTTTAAGCCTGAGCCTCACTGAAATAATGAGGTTGTATCTGCTCAATCTCGAATTCCAGCGAGACTTTTATTACCTCCCTTCCACAAGCTGTCCGGACTTCATGCTATTCCAAGTGCAGCTAATGTAGCTAGCTCATTTATAACTAGTGTTGTTTTGATTGGTGGGATCTCTGCTTTTACGCAGTCGTGAGAGGAAAACCACATTAATTCTGGAGTGTGATCTAAAGCGAAACTCCTCTTTTCAAAAGATTAGCCTCTGTGTTTGATGTATATGTCCCGGCTTTGTGGTGCCTAAATCTACGCTAAATGGACAGAGCCAAGATCCTCTGTGCTGACTCAACCCCTGAAATTCCGTTTAATTAACCAGTAATCTGTGATCTCAAGTTCCCTCAGTCATTTATTTTCAGTCAAGTGACAAACAAACTCAAAATATAACAAAATATTTAATGAAACCTTGAGAAATCGCTTATAACGCCACCTTGCTGGAGGACAGAATCCCACTTACCGTACTGCAAAGAAATATTTCTCCATTACAAATGAAGTGATCCGCACCTGAGCCGACTACACTGCTGATTTCTGATTGGTCAAAATGTTGTCAACAGACAGGCTTGGAAAGAATTCATTGTTTTTAACATCTGTACAAAAAGCAATGAAGATACGCTACTATTTAGGACATCAACAAAGCAAAAGCACTTCAAAATTAGGACTGAATACCTTTAATTAGAATTAAATACATTTTTTGTATAGACATTCATCATTTTAATGCAGAGAGAAATCTGAATTTAAACCAAAACATCGCTAACAGGTTAGCTGGGTTAGGATTTCATAGCACGGCTAAACAACTGAGAAAAAATTTAAAAACTCAAACAAATATACTATAACAATATAGTCTCTGACAGAAAAACGGTCCACTGTACGACTTCATGGACGCAGTTTTTAGATAAAAGACCATAAATTTTGGGGATATACTGGGGAAAACAATTTGTGCCATTGCAGCATTAGCGTCAGAACTTACAAAAATTTAAAACATTTGTGTGAGGGAACACACGAGGACACCCCACACCACCAATGGTTGGGTTCAATGTGTAGATGTACACCTACACTATATAGACAAAAGTATTGGGACACAACTATTATTGAATTCAGATGTTTTAGTCATGCCCATTACCACAAGTGTATAAAATCAAGCAGACCCAAGACATCTTGGACAACACCATGCTTTCAACTTTGCTTCCGACAAAGCGAGCTCCTTAAAGACACTGCTGGACGAGTTTGGGGTGGAAGAACTTCACTGGCCCACACAGAGTCCTGACCTCAACCTCATGCAACACGTTTAAGATGAACTATAATTGAGATTGTGAGTCAGGCTTTCTCATCCAAAATCAGTCTCTGACCTCATAAATGCTCTACAGAATGAAGGGACACAAATTCCCACAGAAACTCCAAACTGTCTTGAAAGAGGGGTGGAAGCTATGGAGCTGCCCGCCCGGCAACAAGGGGACCAGCTCTATATAAAAGTCCCTGTGTTAAAATACAATGTCTTTAAGAGTCAGGCGTTTCAATACTTTTTTATTGTACATTGTGCACCTATACATGAACCTGTAATAAGAGTATGCAGCGCTGGAGGAACAACCATTCAGGTAATATTTGAAGCAAATAAAATCGATTCTGGTAAGACTGAAGAGGAGATTAAAGCGTCAGTTTTGCTGACCTAGATTGAGAGCGACTGATGTTTGGTTGTAGACCACAGCAAAGGCAGCAGTGCCATTTCACACTGCCCTTTGAAGGGAGCTGTACAAAGCCGAACTCTGTCACTAGACATCAATCTTAACCTCTACACGGCCCACATTACGGAGCCATATTTCTGCCTACCAGTCTTTCTGTCTGATCCTTTCGTTCCAGTCTTATCTCTTCCCTGCCCTGCCATTGTCCTTGAACTCGCCTTAGCCCTTCAAGGTCACGATTTTATCAACATCTTAAGAAATAAATGATTTTAAATGCAGCGTTTAGCACTGACATACCCCTGTTTGTTGTCAGAGACGTTGGATCTCTGGCGATTCTTGATCAAGGCCAGTCAGTCTAGGCCTATTTTCAGACCGGAGCATTCATGTGATGCCAAATTCAATCAAACTGACTGCATTTTACATTTTTAATGTGAATGTTCATTATCTTATTCCCTTTAACATTTTCTCCATAGGTTAGCGTCTAACTTATGGCCCATTTTTAGAATGCCACAGGAAAACCTTAATGGCCTCTCAAACCATCACAGGCCCTGTTCGTATTAATTCACACCCAATCAATTGAGAATATCTTTCCCTTTGAAGGTTCGATGCACCAGATGTTCACTGGCCTTTTTCGTCTCCAGGAGTGTCTTTGCAATTTCCATGCACTAGACTGAGATCCAGTAGAAAAAAACCCACCTACATAATGTGCTCATAGATTTCCAATCACGGGGGGGAGAGGAAAACAGGTGGCCGATGCAGAGAAACAGAGGAGCATCAGGGAGGGTTTTAGTCCATGACATGAAAGGCCTGCTCTGCTCTGTTTCTGCCTCTTAGAGGAACAAAACATCAGCATCACCTGGTCGGCCTGGTTCTCTGGCAGGCTTAAGCAGTTCAGAGCTTCTTTCAAGTTCCAACAAAGCTTAAGGTAAAGCAAGACAGCCACAAACGCTTCCGCTGATTAGTCAATCAGCAAGTGGTGCAGCTAATGACGTCTGTCTTCTTTTAGCAACCCTTTTGAATCTGAATAATGTCATTTCATCTCTCGCTGACCTGATAGTCAACTGACCTACTTCTAGACAGACTATTTAATACAGTTACCACAGTCAAATTAAATAGACTTAAGAACTTATTGGTATGCTGAGGAGTACTTTATTCAAAGTACATTTAATGGCATTGATTTGATATTTAATTGATATATAAAGTAAATCAATGCATTTAATGTAAATGTACCTGATGAATCAAGTACATCAATGCATTTAATAAACATTTACTTAAGAAATTAAGCAAATCCACGAGTTTTCTTAATGGATCACGTAAATCGGTGCATTTAACATTAATGTACTTGATGAATGAAGTAAATAAAATCGTTTAATGTAAATTTACTTGATAAATCTGATGCAGGAAATCAAGTATTATTACATAAATCAATGCATTCAATTGAAATATCAATAAAAGGCACAGACACACACTCCTGGAGCTGTCAGGGATGTTCACAGCTCACAGTAAAAACATATTGTCAGGATATAATATGCAGCCCTACTTGCATGTTGGTTGTAAGGCAGATTGCAGTGCTTTTATGAACAGTATTTTGCTCTTTGGAAGATCAGATTTATGATGGTATTTAGGCCAGCATTCTCTAGACCTTGTCCTGGAGTGCACTACAGTGTTTTCCCTGCTGGGGCACACCTGATTCAATTTAAACTGGTTATCTGGACACTTGGGAGCCGAGCAGAGCACGTTCAGGTCTGGGAAACAACACCATGGTTATTGTGATGAATCAGATTACAATAAGTGACAGTATGCTTTTGTCAGTATGTAGAGGCAATGATCAGGGCTTAAAGAACACGGATTACATGTTTTATTAAGACTGTAATACTGGAGGATGTTATTGTTACTATTAAAACTTTGTTATAAAATATACAGTTCAGCATTTAATGGTGAAAGGACCAGATGAAATAGTCATTTGGAGTATATTATCATTAATAATAAAAATACAAATATTTAAATCGTGTTAACTCACACATTTACTTCGTTGCACATTAACACGTTTTTTTTTTATTACTCGTATTTTGAAAGTTCGTTTTTCTCGTCTGGACTGCTTCAACTCACTTTAACAGGGACACACTTTAACAGGGCTACCGAATATACGGACTGCTTCTGGTGCTCCCTGATAAAAGAAAATGTTTCTGCTGGTACCTGATCAGAAAAAAAAAAACTTGCCGCTGCTCGGAAGGTGCCCGATATACTATTATGATCATGGGCAGTGGTGTTCTGATTATTTATGCTGTCTTGTCGAAAAATGCTGCCGGAGAGCAAATTGTTTGGAGAGTCTATCAATTCACGCTACCTTGTCGAAAAATGCCCCTTTAAGTTTGCACAGTTCATACATTTTGTGTGTTAATTTGTGAAAAATGGTTGAAAATCATGCGACTATTCAAGATCAAAAATGTTAATGGTTGCCCAGCATTAAAAAATACTTTTGCAGTAACATAAATAAAAGTTAAGACTAAGTTTGTCTTTCTCTTGTAAAGTCACCATATCAGAGATTTGCTGTCATATGCAAAAGTTTATAAATAAATTAAATAAATTTCTAAATTTCTAAATAAATAAAATAGAAAATGTGCTGTGATATTTGCACATACCACATTTATGTTTAAGTTTATTAAATAATGGTAAAGTGTGCTTTCTGTAAATGATGCAGGCTTAACACTACAAAATCAGCACAACACGTCATTTGACAATAGGTGCCCACACTTTTGCGGATGGCATTGTTACAACAGCGATGACTCATCTTTATAATTCACTAACTTATCTTTTGCGCCATGTGCCAAAGGTTTCAGATTACACAGCAGGGCTTAACCCATATTGTTCTACATAATGAATATGGAGTGCCGGGTTGACCTGTGGCACTCAAACATCTGACCACAATCGTTTTTGATTATTTCCCTTTATTCTTGCAGTGATAGCCATGAGCAATAATAAAAACAAACGTCAGGCCACGTGTAACAACAGACAATGAACTCTTTATCTGAAGGCTCTATAAATCAAAAGGTGTGCGTTAGTAAACAACTTGTGCTACAGACAATGCCAAAAGGTGTTAAAAAGGAGCAATGGAACTGTTGAGCCACTTCAGGTTTGCTATAGGACCTGATACCATATTTTATACCAGTTTGAATGTAAACAACAGATTGTTTGAACAGGTGTCCAGAAAAGTTTGATTTCTCTACTTAAACCCATTAAACATGCCAGTGGGTAGATGAGTTAAAGCAGGTATGAGCAGGGAGGTCAATGAACTATGCTCAACACCAGCCCTTCAATTTAACACCCCAGTCCTATAGAGGTTTTTTACATTGTCCCAGAGTGCATTTTCCAATTCGCATTGGGTGTTTATCGATTCTGGTTCTGTTTGCCTTTCCCCTTTTCAATTCCACACAGGTAAAAATAAATTAAATAAATAAATAAAGACAAATATAAAATAAAAAAATATACATCCAGAATGTCCCAGGTATAATGGGACTAAAACATTTAAATATATATATAAATACGTCCATGCATTCAACTAAAACAGGTCCTGACAGATACGCCATGCATGTCCTTGCAGATATGTATTGTATGGAAAAAGAAGAATTTTTATATATATATTTTATATGGGTACCCAGGGTTGGTTGGTTATGATTTGGAAAGTGCTTTTGGTAAGTAACCCTAGTTCCAATGGAACAGCACAGATTACTGCATATTTTATGGGCTCCATGATGAACTATGACTAAGTGGTGTGATCCTGTGTTGCAGTTGCTGGGTGCTGACTCATTCTTATCTTGGCATCAGTGTCTGCTGCAGAAGAAAGTTTTAAATATGTGGGTGTCTAACCTGAAATTTGTTAGAGACTGTATCATTTTGAATCATATGGAACTTGTTCGCCAAGCGAACTGATTTAGTAGTGCAACGTGTAAATAACGGAAGTTCACAGGGTCACAAGAAGCACTCGAAGGCTAACAAGAAGCACTTGAGAGACTTTGGTTTGTGCTGGGAACGGGTCTTGGAGTTTTATTTCTTTACTTTAAACAACTGAGTTGCCTCACAGCAGCCTCACTTGTGTCAGATAGCTGGGGGTTATCATTTTCAGCATGGCTGAGGTCACTTCCTCTAGCATTGTCTGCCGCTTTTAATAGCTCCCCAGCTGAAGTCAGTCTTATCCTGACCTGGAATAACCCTCATTGGCCAACTCACTGTCATACATAAGGAGCCATCATCACTTGTGCAAGTGGTGTAAAATTCTGAAATAAATGTAGAACAGTGAAGTATTAATGTTCCTCCGATATAAAGCTCAGTCAACCATGTTACCAAGTGATTCGGTAGTTTTTATCTGTCTGTGTGGGAGGTTATACCACAGCAAAATGTGTCGGTTCAATTGCTGGTTGAGGAAAATATGCATACTCGATTTCTCCATGCATGTTTCAAGCATTCAAGTCAACTTGGAAACAAACTGGTACCACAAATTATAAGTTACATTTTGTAAGATTAACATTTGTATCATTTGTTTCATTTTGTAAGATTTCAGTTTTGTCATTTGTTTCATATTGTAAGAGTTAAATAGGGCCTGCTCCAATCTAGACTGAAAGACCACCCAAGTCCCCACTATTTAAGCACTTGATCCACAGCTACTTATAGACACAAAACAGTTTCCCACCCTCCTGGTATTGTTTCTAATGTTTACCATAGAGGTCAAACACAGCACTTCCCTTTACTGATGAATTTGTACAGCTGAATGTCTATGGATGGCGACCTCAGTAGGATGCCACGTTATGTTTATTAGCATCCGAATACATTCTGTGACTGTTGCAACAAACTCAGTCCCACAAACTAAAGCTACTAGCAACAAACCGCTATTAGGTCAAGCATACCTAAGGGCCCATTAACATACAGCCGCTATGTAATATTGTTTTATGTTACTTCTTTTATGTTTGTTTTCTATAGTTCATGGCACAAATAACAGTTTGTTCTAAAGATTCAGTCAATTTTCTCAATCTTACAGTGTCTGATTAAATAGACATTATATTTCACGAGTACAGTAGTAGCCTTCTAATCTTTAAAGACTCTCAAAGTAACCTTTGTCAATCTTTACAGATTACAGTATTTAATACTGTGTCAGAAATCACACAATAGGTCTACTTGAGATTATTTAACAAATTGTCCTGACTGAGGCATGCAGTTTGTCCAGGGCGAATAGATGTGCTAGCTTTTATTTGCTAAATTAGCCTTATAGCGTTAGCACAAAAGCAAAGAGGAAAACTTCAGAGAGCATGTTTTGGCTGAGTGACTACAAATGGGTTGAAGGGGAACATAGTGTAATTGTTTTAGTTAATCAATATCCTGAGTGCAATGTATTAGCACTGACCCTGATGTAGTATTGCATTTGCCGGCCCATCAAATGATAGGAATGAGGTCCATCGCTTTCGGTCTTAAACTCAATGCAAATGTGGCACGCCTTTCAGTTTACACTCGCCAGAAAATGTTGCTGGAAATGAATGTGTTCTTAGAGAGTTAAATATGGTTTGTTGCACACTGCATATTTAATTAACATGCTTATGTAGCACTTTTTCCTCTTCGGCCACCCACACTGATCTTTTTCTGGCGCAAACACACACACACACACGTGAGCAAAAAGCATAAGAGTGTGATCTACCTTCTAATTACATGCTCTTTGTGTAACCTGTTATCATTTTGAAGCTTAAGGAATTTATATTAAGATCTTAGAGACATTTATGTTGGGTTACTAAGAACCACTGAGATATAAAGGTGGAATGGGCAAAATAAAAAGGATAGTTTGACAAAATCTAGTTTTATATGTTCAAAAGTTCCAAAAAACATCTCTTCCACCATTACTTTTCCGAATAGAGGTTTCCCACTAGATGTTGTAGCATTGTATTTGATTCCATCTAGCTAAAAGAGCATCAGTAACATCAAGTATGGATGCTGGAGTTGATGATTACTTGTGGATCACAAACTCCACTCTAACTCATCCTAAAGGAGGTGTGTAGAGCTTCATCATTCCAACACATCTCAAAAGAGTTGTATTACGCAGTGAAAGCCATTGCATTGCTCCACAAACTAAAATGTATAAAAATGTGGTCAATGCGGTTTCATCCCAAAACTGTTCATAGAAGATTCATCACTCCAACTCATGCCAAAAGTTTTCAGTGAAGATCCACCATTTCAACTCATCCCAAAGGTGTTTAGTGACGATCCACCATTCCAACTCATCACAAAGGTGTTCAGTGGAGATTCATCCCTCCAACTCATCCCAAAGGTGTTCAGTGAAGATCCACCATTCCAACTCATCCCAAAGGTGTTTAGTGACGATCCACCATTCCAACTCATCGCAAAGGTGTTCAGTGGAGATTGATCACTCCAACTCATCCCAAAGGTGTTCAGTGAAGATTGATCACTCCAACTCATGCGAAAGGTGTTCAGTGAAGATCCGCCATTCCAACTCATCCCAAAGGTGTTCAGTGGAGATTGATCCCTCCAACTCATCCCAAAGGTGTTCAGTGAAGATCCACCATTCCAACTCATCCCAAAGGTGTTGAGTGGAGATTGATCACTCAAACTCATGTCAAAGGTGTTCAGTGGAGATCCAATGCTTCAACAAATACAGAAGGTGTTCTATAGAGATCAATCACTCCAGGTCATCCAAAAGGTGTTCAATGGAGGTCCATCATTCCACCTCATGTCAGGTTTGTTCAGTAGAGATCTATCACTCCCCTTCACCCCAGAGGTGTGAATCAGCCTCACATGAGGAACTTGTGTTTGCCTGTGGCATCCTATTTTCCTGGAGTTTAATGGAGTGTCTCTTGAATCTACTACTGCTTTTGGACACATTGTGCATACAACCATTTGACACTATAATAAAATGCATTGGGGATTGATGGAAAATGTTTGGACAAGCCATAATCGGAAGCTTTCATGCATCCTTTAATGCGTGTGTGAAATAAGATTGCCATTAAGAAGCATGCTGGGCCTTGAAACCAACCTAACACCCACTTAAAAATACCTCTGCGTTTGGTCCACAGCCTGCTTTTTTCTCCATTAAAGTGCTACATTCACCAGCAGTCCATTTCATCAGTGTTATTTTCAGGCCTTAGTGTTCAGTTTCCACCTCTCCATTTACAGACACTCAAAGCACCCAAACACAGCCAGCTGTTTTCCCAGCCACAGACCTGAAACCGAGAAGTGACTTCAACTGAAATGGAGAAATTCTACATTCAGTGCGGAACCCAAACACTGCCAGAGGATGTAATTGTCATTCATAGCTTTTCTGTCAGTGGAAGTCGACTAACTAAAGTGCAAAATAACAAGCACTGTAAGAGCACTTTTACAAAAAGGACTTTTTTCATTGTGGTTAAGTGCACCCACGATGCCAATTCTTAGTCAGACCAAACAGAGGAAGTTAGCAGGTTTAAATATGAGTCAGGTTAATGGCTTAATAGGTTTTAAATAGAATTAGGCTACTGATACTGATTAACGATACACACCACGGAATAACATGATTACATTTTTACCACTATAATGTAGCACTGTGTGAAAAATTATAAGCCATGTAAGCATTTATGTGCTTTATAAAGGCATACACTAAAACTGATGTAAATCAAAATTAACATTTCTAACGCTCTTTTTTAAGGCAGTACAGATTTTATTCTCTAATTCCAGCTGGCGTGTATTAATGGACACATGAAATATAATGTCATAGCAAGAAATAAGCATGTTTGGTTTGCTTTGTCTCTTTAAAACAAGGTTCTTGGCCGGCCTGGGCATTTATTATGTTTACTCGCATTTCCTCACATTTGCATGCGTTTCCCTGACTTGCATTGCTAAGTCAGAATCTGCCCAAATAACAACCAGTGAAGTAATCCAGACAGCAATTATTTGTTTTTTTGTCCTCAGGTTAGATACAAGCACTACTTGTATTGTCATTGTCTGCTCTCTGGCATTGAAAGTCCTGTGCCATTAGGGGTGATGGGACTCGGTAGTTGATCGGGGAGATGCATGATTGGTTGAATTCAAATTGGCACACAATTAACGTATCATAGTCATAATATGTGTCAATTTGTCACAGATGAACACAGCACAGCACACAGCGAACAGGGTGAAATTCTTTCTTTGCATTTGACCCATTCACCAAGTGAAGCAGGGGACAGCAGTGGGTGGGGACAGCATTTTGCTCAAGGGTACCTAAGTGTTGCCACTAGCAGCCCTGGGATTCAAACCCACAAGTTGAGTAAAAGCATATTTAAACTGTGTTAACTGTAAAATGGTCAGACTTTGAACGTTATGTGAAAAGGACAGTTCACCCTAAAATGAAAATTTGATGTTTATTTTCTTACCCCCAGGGCATCCAAGTCGAAGGTGACATTTTTTCCTCAGCAGAACA
>JBBKCR010032083.1:0-11550 GCA_037577295.1 Ladigesia roloffi
AATGAAAATTTGATGTTTATTTGCTTACCCCCAGGGCATCCAAGTTGAAGGTGACTTTTTTTTCTCAGCAGAACAAAAACGTAGATTATTAGCTTTAGCCGTAGCAGTCTGGTAGTCATTTAAGGGAAGTGGATGGGTGTCAACCCTTTCAAAGTAAAAAAAAACATGCACAGACAAGTCCAGATTACACCCCATGGCTCGTGACGACATGCTGATTTCTTATGACATGAAACAATTGTTTTTTGTACTCTGTGTAAACAACGAGTGGCATATTCATGCAACAGATCACTTACGGCGTTTGCATAACCTACACAGGGGGCTTGAGACAGTTTCATGTCTTAAGACATCAATGTGTTGTCACAAACCACAGGGTGTAATCTGGACTTGTCTGAGCATGTTTTTTTTAGCTAATAACCTGCGTTTGTGTTCTGCTAAGAAAAAAAGTCACCTTCAACTTGGATGCTATGGGGGTATGCAAATAAACATAAAATTTTCATTTTTGGGTGAACTATCGCTTTAATTTACTAGCATTAATTAGCATTAACTAGACACATAACATGCTATCACATTGGAAAAGCTTGCATTAATGAGCACCAACACAAGAATCCATTCACTAGCATTAACTAGCATAAACAAGCTCCATAACTAGTAATGAACTAGGAGCAACTAATGAACTAACTAGTAGCATTTACATCATAGCATTAGAATTAATGTAACTTGCAGTTATCTATGAAATTTGCATTAACAGCCATAAACTACCTTCAAATTTAATTATCATTGACTAGTTTTAAATACCATGAACTACATTAACAAGTATTAACTACTATTAACTCTAAATCGGTAGTTCATCTAAATTGAACTATTCTTAACCAACACCAGCACTGATTAGCAGTATGTATCTTATTAGCTAGCAGAGATTCTCGTGTCTAAATGCCCTGAGTGTTAGCACAGCCGACAGTGCGGGCCCAGACTGACAGACAGATAGCTTTGGGGACCCCTGTGCCGGTTCATAAAATCTAGCGGCGGTGCAGGCAGCTGAAGTTAGTGCCGTGAGCAGGTTGGTGTGTTTTATTCCCCTCAGAAAGCTGAGCCAATTAAACGGAGTGAGCGAGCAGTGGTTCCTCCTGACAGGCCGGTGCGAGGAGCAGACAGGATTAAAACAGCCCCCCAGCTTGACACTCTCAGGGCGAACTCTGGCAGGAGGTGTGTGTCAGAGGAGGACTTTTCCACAGCGATATCTGTTGTGTGAGTGTGTGCGTGTGTGTGTGTGTGTGTGTGTGTGTGTGTGTGTGTGTATGCATATATATTTGTGTGGGTTTTACCCATTAGCATTTCTAGAAATACATCTGCTAAATAAATCTGGAGGTGATGTAAATAAATGGAGTGTGAACGTCAGAGATCAGGGTTAAGAGCATGTTAAGTTCCTTAATAATGACACACACACAAGCACACACATATAATCTAATATATACACTAAATGTAACATATATATATATATACACTGCAGTCTTTTCTTCAGTTGCTGTCAGAAATAACCAGCATTTTACAGTTGACCACACACGCACAAGCAAACACACATCCACACACCAGGATGCATTAAGTGCAGAGGTTCTTTCAGAGTATTTTTCGTGTAACATGTGCAGTATTTCTGCTTCAGAATTAGTGTGTAGCATTCAGTGTCTGCTGCTACTGGCAGGTACATACGTGGCACACACATACACACATACATATATTAGGGCTGGGCCAAATCCAAATACGGTATTTGGAAAGGCACACATAACATGTTTTTTGCTAATACGGTATTCGGACAAATCCTTAAAAAAATATTTGTACTCGGAAACCCCACCCCCCTCCCCCGTCACACGCTCGCATGGTTAGGGCATTCGCTCTACGATCAGAAATTCATGGGTCTGGGTCTATCCTGAAGCCTACTAGGAATCTCTGAGGTACCCTGAGAAAGATAACATCTACTGCCGCTGCCTCACTTTGTGAATGGGTTAAATGCTTCTCCAAACCCTCCCCATCACACGCTCAAGTTCAGGAGTAGATTCAATAGATACAAATACAAATACGAATAAATTTCCCTTTTAACAAATACAAATACAGACACGAATAGCGGCCACTCTGCACACCCATTATATTTATGTGTGTGTTTGGTGTGTGTGTGTGTGTGTGTGTGTGTGTGTGTGTGTGTGTGTGACCTGAAAACCCTTATAAAGCCCTGTTGACTTTTACCTTGTTTTTAATTCCATGGTTATTGTTCAGGAGGTTTATTAATCAAATCCTGGCTAGAGATCGAGCCACACGTCTTCATCCTTCTGGGATATTTTCAGTAGTAAGTACAGAACTAGTCCGATTTAAGCCATGATTTGGTCACAGAATCTGTTTGAATTCTTCTCATTCAGTTTGACTTAGTTTCAATATTTACCACATAACCTGAGGACAGGATGTCGTTCTTCGTCGTTCAGGTGCCCGAACAAGACGTATGAACTCTATATATATCCTTTAGTCATTCACACACACGGGTCTGCTCTTCCCTAAATCGAAATAATCATTCATTTGCATAAGCCACTAAGGCTGTTGGCTCAGGAGAGGGTATATTTGGGCCAATCCACATTCATCACTGAGAATTTTTAGACACTAAACTGATTTTTTTGTGTTTTTACTAAATCAACACCCCATTTCTTAAAGTATGTTATTATTTCAAATGATACATATCTTTTTATGTAAAACTGTTCTGAAAGATCAGTGATTTTTTTAGTCGAGCTTAGTGTTGTTAATGAAAAATTTATTCAGTAACTACATGGAAATCGATACATCTGGAGTTTAACTTACAGGAGCCACAGTAGTTTAAAGCACATCTGGGTAACTAGGATCCCTTTAAAACAGTTCAGCTCAGAATGAAAAAGGACACCAGAACTGATCTTAGATCAGATTCCTCTCTATTTATTATTTTCTCCTGCTCCTGCGGTGGTTGTAAAAACAGAATGTTGTGTAAAAAGGCATCGCATCTTTCAGCGCTACACTGTGTGTCCTAAACCAGCCATCTGTATGATCCACCAATGTATGATTTGAGAAGGTCCAGTGAATTATGAGTTCTGGAGTTGTTTTTGCTGGAAAAATTAATGTGCGAAACATTAGCTTCATAGTTCAAACCTTCATAGTTCAAACATGAGTCATCTGGGGTCAGTGAAACACTGTGTACACTTGATAATGTAAACCATTCTTTTAAGGCTAAATGTGTATGTATGTAAAAAATATTTCATATTCATTCACCCACAGCTAGGGATATTGAGATACTGAGTAATGTCCCTCTCTCTCTCTCTCTCTCTCTCTCTCTCTCTCTCTCTACATATATATATTAGGGATGCACCAAAAGGATTTTATTGGGCTGATATAGAAAACCACAAATGGGGAAACACCCTGGCCGAAAACCGAAACTGAAAACCGAAAAACAATATTATTATTAAATAGTAATACGATGTTTATTTAGCATTCAGACAATGGGCAATATCAAATAACATTTGAAATAAATGTTATTTGATATTGGTCCCCTTATCCCCACTCATGAATAACTTTAAAGCAAGAAAGCTGGAATATTATACATTTAATTATCTTCTCTCTCAAAACTAGTGAATGCAATATTAACATTCTGAGTGATGAAAAAAGCAAGAAATATCTGCATCTTCATCTAGTGTATGCAACACAAACCTACGTATAAAATGTTTACAAAATGTTTACCATTTTTATTTTGTCCCTGTGCAGACTGTATTACCAAGTATTTACACTTCATTACATTTTTAGGACTCTGCTGTTCCTGCACTTCCAGAACCATTAACTCTGTTCTCATTAAAAGGAAAACCAATCAGCTTCATATTAAAGGCTTTCTAGTAATTAGACGATTTCATCGACTTCCTCTCCATCTCCTTCACTCAGATGCAGCTGAGCCAAACAGTCTAGCGAGGTGTAAACTATTTGGGCAGTGCTTCCACTTGTTTGGCATCTGCAGAAATAAAGATATTTAAGTATTTGCTCCTTATTAACCAGCATGGGTGACAAGGACCTCCCACAGGCTGTGAATTAGGATCACCTCAGACCTTATGCTCATTCACAGTGTAGGAGCTCATGTACCAGCACTCTTGGGTCGATTAACTGAATTTTAACTGTCACCCTTCTCTAAAAATGTTATACTCACTAAAACCACAGCACCAAGCAAAAGTCAAAAACGATTTATTTAACTTTCAGTCAAAATGTCCTTTTAGTACAAGTCAATCACTTTTCAGGTGACATTTCTGAGAATATGCAATAGACTAGCAGACCCCAAACTTTTTTGCACCACAGGCCTGTTTCATGTTGAAAAATATTTTCATGGACCAATATAGATACAACAAAAAATGTTCCTTTTTTCCCAATTTCTGATAGCTTGTGGGCAAATTTTTTGATGTACTGTATCATGTAATAAAATATCTTTCAAACTCTGATAATCAATTGAATGTTTGTATCCTGTCTTTCTGTGTGGCCTGTTACCAAATGGCCCATGGACTGATACAATAGATGATCAGCCACCTGCAGTCAAGTCACAATAAACAAGAGTTCAAAAATCATGAAAAGATAGAGAGGTGGGACTTCCAACAACCACACAAACCTTGGTAGACCAGCAAAACATAGAAGAAACTGCTCAAGATGCACATATTGAGAAAAGACAAAAAATAACATTTGTCTGAGATGTGGAGGAAGGTTTTATGGACTGATGAGGGCAAAACCTGAATGGTGAGAAGCAGAAACTTCCTAGGCTTTGGAGAAGTTTACAAGAAACAAGAAGTACATCCCTGCAGATTTTTATAGAACCACTGAAAGTGAGTCTCCCGAAAAGAACTGAAACTGCATCCAAGCTGGTCTCACCAAACACTGAATAATCTGATGTTATATTTAGTTGTTTGCCCTCTTCTGTGCTTTTTTTCTTAAATATATCCCTGGCTTTTTCTGAAACAAAAATCAATTATTCTGTTTTCACAATAAAATAGAGCTCATGACTCTCACAGTGGTGTAAGGCTCACAAAACAATTGGCTGTACATTTTATTACAAACCAAAACAAGCATTCTTGCATCATCCATGGACTACTTTCCAGAGACCAATGTTATTTAACGCCCAGGCAAATATGCCAAGCAGCACAAGTTGATCTCATTCCTTGAGATCTTTATAGAAGGAGATGATATAGAAGAGCATCCACTTGCATGGTTAGTCCTTCCACTGTGAGGGGACGACTCAGCGGCATGGGTCAGAAAGGACTTGGAGCTCCTCAAGAAGCTGCTACTGACAAAAGGAACCAGACAGGAAAGAACAATTGCAATGGAACTCTCAAACAGGAGGTAAGAGAAGTGGAGGAAGGTTTATGGACTGATGAGTGAAAACTTGGATGGTGAGAAGCAGAAACTTCTTAAAACTGAACTTTGGAGAAGTTTACAAGAAGCAGGAAAGATATCCTTGCAGATTTCTCCTGAAAATATTAGACGCTGCAAGAAAGGAAAAGGGTGGTTTGCATGTTCTGTTAAAAAATTATTTCTATTCCTGTTCCTGACACTCAAAAAATCAATGTTGCTGTTGTCACTGGAATCAAATGTAAGGTGATCTCTTACTGTATATGGAAATAGAGCCCATGACCTTCAGTGTAGAAGACTAAGAAACAAAGTGACTGTGCACTTTATTACAAACCAAAACAAACATTCTTACATCATCCAATGACTGCTTTCCAGACACCACTTTACCTTCCAGTCGAAACTGCCATGCAGCATATGCTAATCATTTTTCTGGAGATATTTCTGAGGAGATGATATAGAAGATGATCCATTTGTATAATGATGCTTGAAGTCAGGTAAAAAAGAACTGTCCCATCAGACAAACCGCACATAAAGCTTCCATCTCTGGCTTCAGATATGATAGAATATACTGGTGTTTCTGTCCTTCTTTCCACTCCGAGGAGATGACCTAAAGCCATGGGTGTAAAAGGATAAGGAGCTGATCAAGAAGCTTTTATTGATAAAAGGAATCAGGCAGAAAATAAGTCCCAAACAGAATGTCTGATAAGTGGAGGAAGATTTTATGGGCTGATGAGTAAAAACTTGGACAGTGAGAAGCAGAAACCGGCCGAAATTTTAAACTGAACTTTGGAAAAGTTTACAACAAGCAGGAAAGCCATCACTGCTGATTTCTGCAGAAACACTGAAAGCAAGTCTTCTGAAATGAAGCTGCACTAAAAGCAAAGAGCAGTCTCACCATACACAGAAACATCTGATATTATATTTAGTTGTTTTTTAAGTTGTGTCATTTTCTGTTACAAATGTTCCCTGCCATTTCCTGACACTCACAAAATCAATGTTTCTGTTTTCACTGGAAAGGAAATGAATGTAAGGTGATCTCTGACTGTATATAGAGAGAGTACTCATGCCCTTCAGTGTGGTGTCGGGCATATAAACAAAACAAAAAAACTATTCTTACTCTATCCAAAGACAGTCCTTACCCAAAAGCCATTAATACAAACAGGGAGGTCATTTCTTAATATTAGAATAAAAGAAAACATATAAAGCCTTAAATAGTATTTTGATGAGCCAGCCCAGTAACGCTGGCTCCGATGAGCCTTTGCGGCCAGAAAGAGTGGGCAGTTGGCATGTTTATTTGTGTTCAGGAGGACATTTGCTATGGGTTCTATGTGTTATTATGTGTGTCTGTGTCTGCTTGTTGATGTGTTTGAGCCCTTTTCATCAGTTTTAGTTGTTTTGGGATATTTAGTTATACCAGTTGGGGACACAGTAAACCCTGCTAAATCAGTATTTGGAGGCTGTGAGGTTGAAAAATAAAAGTCTCCTGCTTGAAGATCTGATGAGAACTACAATATAATACTGGTCTGGAAATGGTTAAAAACAGACATATATTAAATGAGTTAAGGGTCAGTGTTGCTAATATACTGGGCACTCAGTGTGTTTTTGGCTACTGAGCAAATGCCAATAAAGATATTTTAGGCTTATAATCTATATTGTAACACATTGAAACTTATTGAAACATACAGAAAGGCACATAACAAGCTCATGACAATCCTACATGCACCACTTGGCAAACCTGGTCCATCATCTTTTAACCTTGCTGTGACTGCTAATGGCGCCAGTCGGTGGATCATTTCTCAGGGTGGAACCATCGCTAATGGTCAAGGGAGCGAGCTCTTTCAAAGTGAAATACAAACTCGGCGGCGGAATGGCCAGCAGTCCACTCTAATGATGGTCATTACGTTCTGCATACATCTTTCTGCTTCATTTGAGCCGTTGTTAACGGGAGGATCTATCATAAGCATTGTGCTGCAAGCTTAAGTTCTTCTTGATTTATTCACATTACAATTCTGCGTCTTCCTCTCGCCGCCATAAAGGCACCTTGAACCTTTTTAATTAAGACACCGTAATCGGAAACTTAATTTATTCTTAATGTGGGGCATCTATTACCGTGCTGGTTCTGGAGCTTCTGCAGCTGCAGGGTCCTAAATACTAAACACTGTCTCACAGAGGAGAACAAACAGGACCAATAAACAGGAGGGAAATTGCTTGGAAAACATGATTTTGTGTGTGTGTGTGTGTGTGTGTGTGTGTGTGTGTGTGTGTGTGTGTGTGTGTGTGGTTTGTAGGCTCAGTGTGGCTACTGAAATGGAAATGCCAGAAGAATCAAACCACCAGATGTTCCAGCTACTCACTGAGGTGTGTAAATGGATATTTATCTGAGCATTTTCATACCACTTTTTAAAAAAGCCACAAGCTACTCTTGTTTACTTCAAATATACAGTACAGCACAGATGTCTTGAACCTCCCCACATTTCTGTATATTTTGCTTTAAATTGCCTTGTTGAGGTGCCTATATTCTCTCAGACTGTTTGGTTTTTGTCATATTGAGGACATAAATGTGAACAAATATTTTACTGTGACAAAGATATTCTGTGCAAAGTGTCTAAAGTTACAAGAAGCCTAGATAGAGAAGTTCCCACTGCTCAGCATTCGGCACCACCAGTATACTGATCACCACCTGATTATCTGGAATTTTTTGCTCCTGTTTTTTCACTGGTTCAGGACTTCAGTTAGATGCTCTCTGTTCTGCTTGAATGATTCATACGTAGGACACTGTGTGTCTTAACAAAAAAAAACATTCCTTTAAAATTGGTCAGGTTTAGGGTCTGGACTGAAAATTAGTTTGGAAGTCCTTCAGGAAGTCTGGAACACTAGAAGAGAAATGTGAATAAATTAGTGGGATCAAGACTTTTGCAGTGTTGTGTATTAAAGTGTGGGGGAGCAGTATGTGTGGGAATAGTGTGTGGGGAACATTGTGTGGAGGAGCAGTGTCTGTGGGGACGGTGTCTTGCTCAAGGGTAGCTCAGAGGTGCTTAGTAGTCTTGGGAAGCTGCCATAGATGTGGTGGATGATGCTAATTTTGCTTCTTTAGCTTCTGATACAAGTGACTATTTAAGTCTAGAGTTACCCTTGTAGCTTCAGGTCTAAAAACCATTGAACAAAAAGTCAAATTTGGACATTTGTGGACAAAATAATTTGATTATTATCAATGGAATTAGGACCTAAAGGTCATATGGGGCTCCTCCAAACATCCAGTTCTGTTGCCGATGCTTTCCTCTGGAGATTATCTAGTCTGTGGCTGCACACCACACCGAACACCTGTGGCAGCAATGAGTGCAACTGTAAACAGCTGAATCTTAATTAGAATTAATTTTCTCTTTAATTCTCAGAACCTGCTGAACAGTTCAGAGTTATTTCGTTACATTTTCTTAGAAGTTTCCATTAGATTAATTACCAAGAACTTTGTAGTCCTTCACACTCATCTGGGTAATGATTAGAACTTTGTAAGACTATAAATGAAAAAAGTTAGTAATTATTTGATGGTGGATTAAGCTTCAGGAGCAGAACGTACCTGGTCTGGGGGATTGGGGGAGGGTATTCTGTTGTTTACATGAGCGGAGGCCTCAGATTGGCTCTGAACGACATCACTCGTGTTCATTCAGACTGGACAAGGCTAACATGGTCTAGGGTCGATGGTCTCAGCAGAATGTGCCCACACAGAATGTACAACCTTCATAAACTCCAGAACCTGGCAGATCCTGGGTCAGTCAGGATATATTCTTTTAAAGGATTTAGTCTTTTCAAGCTGGACAGTGGAGAGGATCATTATTTTACTGTAAAAGTGCAGTAAATACTCACAACACACTTACAACTGGCTCCTGTCCTTAATAGTTTATTTGAGAAAAGACTGAAAAGGTCAGTTAAGTGTGTGGTACTTAAGAAGCAGCTCTTTTTAAACCAGAAGATGAGATCTACGTGTGCACAAAGAAAATGATCCTGTACAATTTTTACCATGACTTGACATTTTTGACACAAAACTTTGTTAACAGAATATAATTCAAATGTAAATGTAATTAATGGCATTTAATGCAATTATACAAACTTATCTACATGGCTTCCTTGCACTTGCCTTAACTGACTTTTCTTAAACAGGAAGAGGTGAACTTCACCTGCAGTAATTTGGATGAATAGCATATATTGATTTAAATATAGCTTTACAGGTTTGGGGAACAGATGTGGACTACTTGAGCACTGATGTACGTCGATCTGGATCAAAGCATCAGATAAATGCCGTAACCATAAACAGAGAAAACCCTACTAGGGTTTGGTCAGACTGTGTTAAATAAGATACTTGACAAGAACAGTTCTCTAAATGCTTTATTTCCTCCAGTCTACAACAAAGAACAACACTTTGACCCAATATGGTAAGAGAGATAAAAAGACACAGTGTTCATAAAAGGCAGAAATCTTTGCTGAAATGATGCCGTGGATTTCCAGAAACCTGAGCTGAATATGACAGGGCGAGGTCTCTGGTCTTCTTGCGTTTCCGTCTAGAAGCAGCAGTGAAGTGAATGTCTCAGATTTGTATGTTCAAGGTTATGAGTCGTTGACCATGGGCATAAAAACAGACCATTTTCTGCATTATCTGACAATACTTCTCCTTTTAAAAGTTTAACCTACAGCATACGAAGCCACTGTCTGAAAGTGGTTGAGATTTTAAATTTCAGGCAAATGTAAAAATAACGAGAACTAGTTTTCCAAAAAAAAACAAACAATCACTGTCATAGCAAAACTTCATTTATATGAAACAGTAACCTTGCAGGAGGTCATTTTGTAGCATTTCCATTGGTCGGTTCATCATAAAATGTAATGAGCAGCTGGCAGTTTCAAAGAGTGTAATAAGCCTATAATTACAACAGAAACAAGTGGAATCTTGGGGTTTTGATAAGACAGCAATCATTTTCTCGAATGCTTTCTCTCCTCAGCTCCAGATGTCCTGTAGATATCGTTTCTCCTCCCGTAGATTTGCCACCACCTTCATGGACTCCAGTTTGTCCAGCTGAAGCTCCTTCCCCATGATCTCCACCAGAGTATCATTCACATCTTTAGCCATGTTCTTCGCATCCCTGCAAAATGACCAAAATACAGCTGTGAGAGGGAGAACGGGGCACATCAGGCAGAGCATCAGCTTATTTATTAGGTATCAATCACGTAATCAATCAAAAGCAAAGTGCAAACAAATATTCTGGCAGATTAATGTATGGCGGACATCTGACAATTAGCATGAATGCATTAGCATAATGCTAACAGGTGGCCACATGATTTTAATTACTGTAGGCAAAGATTAGCATCTTGGATTGAACTGCCCTGTAAAAAAGCAATGCATATATATATACTGTAAATTCCGGATTATAAGCAGCTACTTTTTTCCAAAATTTTCTAAAATTTTGTAGCCTGCAGTTAATAATACGGTGTGGCTAATGCAGGGTTTTTTTTCATGACACCAAAGCATTTTGTCTTGCAACCAGACCCGGCACCAGACCTAGATTTGTGGACGGACCTTTGGGGAGGCACACTCGTCGCATCAGTTTAAGCAGCTCAAAACCCCCGGACTAATCCCAGAGGCTCGTACTCCCAGGGCGAGCCCGAGTGTATCCGAGTGCAGGCACAGCCCGCTAAGGCCTGCCCATGACGAAACCGACTTTTCCTGGTAGGCTGCAGTATTTATACGGGATATATTTTTACTGGTCGTTAGGAGATGTTGGAATGTTGTTTGTGCACTGCTCAGTAAAAAAGCATAAGCAACATAATGTGTGTGTTACTGATACATATGTATACTTAAAGGAGCCGTGTTACAGACACTTCGAAAAATACAACCATGTGCAATATGTATTTGTTTATGTTACGGTAATGGTCTAGAGGTGAATTTTAAGACTGTAAAAGAATAAATTTATGCAGTGTTGGGGAAATTCGCCATTTAGCCAGAAAGAATCGCCCAGGTGTCAGAGATTTCAGCAAGTACGAACAGAGTCCTTTTTTGCTCAAATTGAATCATAAAAAAGATTTATTAAAACATCTGCAGATGGGGTCAGGAGAGGATCTCAGAGACAAAGGAAAGACTCCGTCCGAAACTTGTACCCCCCCCCCCCCTTCTTCAAAACAAAACAT
>JBBKCR010032120.1:0-27197 GCA_037577295.1 Ladigesia roloffi
TTAATGCGTAGTTCTTCCTTATGCTTTGAGGTAAAAAATAAAAAATAAACGACGATGTTCACGTGTGTATGCCAGATTTCTGTTCTCAGTACTGTCAGTGGAGTAGCTAACCAGCTAACTACTACGCCAGCTAATGCCAGCTAAACAAGTATGTTTTTCATTTCATTAAACCTTTTAAATTTATATATCAGCATTTATATTGTAAATATGTGCTAACAGCTACAACAAGAAGGTTTTGCATACGTATTGTTGAAAAATGGGAGGCTTCGATAAACTCGGATTTGATAAAAAGGATAAAGGGGGGTAACGTAATAAACTTGGCAAATGCCAGTCTTTGAAGATTTTCCCCCTTTCACTAGGCAATTAAGTTAGGATGTTATTAAATTCAACACTTGTACGTAAAAAGATTAGGAACTCAGATCTTTACCTTCGTGTGACTGGAGCATTCTGCTTTAAGCACGTAGTCGGTAGTCAGGTCCAGTCAAAGACTACTCCACTGCTGAAAGTAGTCCACTGATGAAAACCCATCCAACATCTCGTCAAGTTTTAGTCAACGAAAATTAGGAGACATTTTAGCATAGTTTTTATTTGGTAAACCACATTAAGTCTTGTTATTATTCGTCAACGATATTACATGATATATTTGATAAAGTTATCGTCACATAACCATCATTTTCGTTGCGTCTCCTCTTGTTTTCGTCATGTGATAAATGTTCGTTGACGAAGATATTTCGTCATAATTTTCGTTGACAAAAGCAACACTGTGTGTGTGTGTGTGGGTATGTGTGTTTGTGTGTGTGTGTTTGTGTCATGTTTAATTACTTTGATTACACCGAAACCAAAAAATGGCAAACCCTTATTTGTTTAAAGTCCATAGAGGACATATGTATAACTACATACAGAATCAATAAGCTAACCCAAATTTCTTCATATTTTGAGTCATATAAAGACTCTCATTTTTAGTCCAGTCTCTGAACCTGGGCAGTTTGGTTTGTAATGCTGCACAGTGACCTATGATTGAATCATTCATACATAGTTTCAGCACGACAAGTATACTGATCACTGCCTGATCCCCTGGAATCATCTGCTCCTGTTTCTTCAGTTTGTTCAGACATTAAGTTAGATTTACATTTAACTTAAGTCTGGACCAATGAAGAAACAGGAGCAGATGATTCCAGGTGATCAGGAGGTGATCAGGATACTGGTGGTGCTGAATGCTAAGTGGTACCTTGTAGCTTTATGCTCTTTGAGGTCTGTTGCAGTAAAGCATTCTACTCACTATGCCAAAAAATATGACAGTCACAAAAATGTATTTTTTGTCATCCAAAGCGAAATACAAAGTATTGAGGTGTGGCTCAAGACATTTGCACAGTGCTGTATGTGTCTTGGGTGTGGGTTGGTGTGTTTAATCCTGTAGTCACTCTTTGTCCCCAGTTTGCTTTTTTGGAGGGAAAAAAAGTTTGTGTTCAGCTTCCTCCCAGTGTATAATTTCCACGGCTTGTTTGGTTGCCATCTAAACTTTAAAGAAAGCTATGTTTGTCTTTAAAAATAAACAGTGCACACTGTTATTTACTTGATGAAAAAATGGAAAAGAACATACATACTCATACTTCTGTCAGCGAATGTGATTCAGGCTGCTCGATGAAGTGAAGAATGAATACAGCTTCATTATGTAACTTGGGCTGTTTGTTTTATAACAGAGTGACACATGACTTGAAAATGTCACTCCCTTTTACAGAACAGTCCAGCCTTTGACCCCACATTTCAGGTGATCATTGACCTGAGGGACCCGAATCGGCCCTGTTTCACCAAACAGGAGGTGCGTGACATGATCTTCGAGAGGAACGAGCTGAAGGCCAATCTCTTTCTGGTTCAAGAGGAGCTGGCGTACTACCAGAGGTAAGAGAGGGCTGAACATCAGAAGACTAAGGTATATCAACATGCCTTGTTGGTGCTAAAATACAGAAGTAAAAATAAAGCAGAGGTAAAACATGAACCTCTATGCTGTACTGGGGTTCATTTGGAGCTGTGGTTTATCTAGATTCAGATGTGCCTAAACTGTGGACTTGGAGCCACAAAAATGTCAAGTGCGATTAAAACAGTACGAGTTCTACAATAGTAGTAATTGGTTGGTGTAGTGGAATACATCAATTCCTTCCAAGCAGAAGAGTAGTGTTACATTCCTACCTCGAGTGACACATCACACTACAAAATAAGAGTCCTTGGACACACAACAATACACCAGTAAGAGTCCTTGGACACACAACAATACACCAGTAAGAGTCCTTAAACACACCACACCACACTGTGTCCTTTGGCACATCATACTACACATTCAAGATTTTTAACACTACACTACCTTGTTTCAGTGTTTGACACAATCATATTTCATCCAGATGATTTTCTATTTGGTGATTTTTATGGTCCTTGGCTTGCCACTGCTTTAAATTGTGTAAAGCTTTTAAAAAAAATCATTATTATGCCTTTTTTTCATTATCTTTTCCGTCTGAACATCATCCTCATATTATTAGCACCTCATCCTTTTTTTGTGAGAATTGCTTCTGCCTTGTGCATCATTTATACGTTCTCTCTGATGATGCAGGGAGATCCTGAATGAAGAGAGATGTCCAGGTTTCCTGCTGGAGGCAGTACGTGCAACTATAAAGAAACAGAGGATGGTTATAAAAGCCAAAATGTTGGGCATTCCAGTGGACGAGTGTGACGGGTGAGTTAAAATCAGTTCATAGTGACGGTAGTACAGTTCAAATGTTTTCTATATAAATAATTTGTTCTGTTTGTGTTTGATAGTGATGAGGAGAGTGGCCCCTTGTTCGAGAGGAGGGAGGCTGAGGATGTTGATACAGACTGCACTGACACCAAACCTGCAGAATCTCGCATCAGAAACCTGTGAGTTATTATTTTCCACAACATGATTTAAGAGGGCCTGCTTTTTCATCATTCTTCAGGATAATATGGAATTGAAACAGTATTTATTAAGTGCTGCACATTGGGTAGCGCACAATTTTTTGAGCCAAATTGAGTTTTACCAAGTTGCCCTCATCACTTGTGCAATATCACAAACTGCAATATTTCTGCTGCCACTCGTTTGTCATTCACTATATTGTGTGTATTGTACTTTTTTCTATACTTTTTTATATTTAGATACTTACAGTTTTTAGATTGTGTGTAGCACCATAAAGATTATAACTCAGTTTCATTGTACCATAACAGTAAAGCTTTTAAAAGTTAGAAACTAAGTTCTGTTGTTAATTTTTTTAATAATAAGCTGAAACATAACTCTTATTTTAGTATCTTTCACCATGACAGCGCACATGTAGGCGAACACGTATTAGGCATGTAGACAAATGTGAAGGTAGCAGAGTGGATGCTGCTAGTTAGTGGTGGATTTGGCCAAAAACAGCAGAGGCAGAGTGAAGTAGACAATATTTTATTTTCCGGCTTGGACAAACAGGACCAAGCATAAGTGTCAATATAAAGTAATAAAATAAATAAATAAATAAATAAATAATGCAAGAATTGAAAGTCTTCAAAATCATTGCAGAAATAAAAGCTATCTGCTTCAACCCTCTACTTAAAAGAGGTGAATATAACACTTTAAACCAGAGTCTACTACGCTCACACAAAAGACAAAAAATGGACTAAAGACATGAAAAGAGACAAGCAAATATATACCAGGTGACCAGCACCATTTACAAACAAGGGGGGGACATAAAACAATGAAACAACATCAAAACAAGAAAACAGACTCTGAGTTAAAAGCATAAGTTTTAACCTAAATAAACATGCAGATATTCTATAATAAAATCAAAACCTAATGCTCCCTATGCATGTGAAAGGAAATAAAGCAGAGGTGGCCTTTCACTACCGGACCAAGATGCTGCCAGAGCAACGACCACAACAAATACATACAACTGTAATTTATTTTACACTAACATTTTTAAGCTAAAGTTCTACGCTTACTCTAAGCTCAAATAAATGTATAGTATAAAAGAAAGTCTTGGTGTCTTTTTATTACGTATATTTAACAATATAAACTGAAACGAAAATGAAAGTAAATATGTAAAACTGTGCACATGTGTGTGAGTGTATAAAAGTCTCTCTTTAGGGCTTCTCTGTGCGGACTTGCCAGGACTGTCACAACAAAGACCTGTCAAACATGTTCTGCTGCCTGTTCTGACTTTTTCTAATCATACTGGAAACAGAGAGTGTTTTTAGAAAAGCTGAATTTCTGGAAAACACTCTGATGCTGCTCAATTTTTCCGGTGTTTTGCAAATAAACATCTTTAAGTATGAATATAATAATATTTTTTTTGGTATTACACTGTTTATAATACATATAGAACATGTTTATGACTCCACATCCTGACATTGTCTTGTGTGCATATATGTGTGTTTATGTCTATTTGTTTGTGTCTTGTAATCACTATTTGTCCTCTTTGCCTTTTGGTGTTCTTACATAATATGTGTTTGTGTTTAATTTCCATAGGTTTAGTAGTTTAAAATAATGATGATGAACAGGCAGCACATAGCAATGATGATGAACAGGCAGCACAAATTCTGGCCATTTTTTGCGATATTTTGGAAGTAAATTTATTTAATGTGAAATTTTTTTTTTTTTATAACAGACAGACTGCAGCTCATTTCCTCTGACCGAAGCTCTTATCTCATGTTGACAAATGTTGGCATTGTATCATAAATCTAATTGTGCTCAGAGGAAATGCTCCTCCTCTCTCACTGCTGATTAGAAATGTGTGCCCCCCCCACACTCTGTCTCTCACTCTCTCTGTCTCTCTCTCTCTCTCTCTCTCTCTCTCTCTCTATCTATCTTTGTCTCTCTGTCTATATCTCTCTACTCTCTTTCTCTCTCGGTCTCTCTTTCTCCCTCTTTCTCTCTCTGTCTCTGTCTCTCTCTCTCTCTCTGTGTCCATGTCGCTCTCCCTTCTCTCTCTGTCTGTCTATCTCTCTCTCTCTCTCTCACTCTCTCTCTCACACTGTCTCTCTCTCTGCTCTCTTAGCTTCGGTTTCCTGATCCGCTCGGGCAGTGGCAGGAGCCCCAGCCATCAGACGTCCAGCTCTGCGTGGGAGATCATTAACCCAGACGAGCAGGAGCCCGAGGAGGAGGCTGAACCCAGAGACTCACTCTGATTGCCAAACCTTAACCTTAACCCTGCCTGAGGACAAGCTCCGTTTCGGGCTGTGGAACAAAACCTCTTGTCTCTAAATTGTAACTTTTTTGGGGTGTGGGTTGGGAAGACAAAGTCTTTAGATATTCACACAACACAAAGGTCAATTACAATGATGAATTGACTTAAATAGTTTTGGAATATATTTCTGACAGTGATGTCAGAAGTCTTGAATTGATAACAGATATAACAGAGATACTAACGGACAGGTTCTGTCTGAATAGCTTTTGAATGAATAGAGACAGTAAAGTAAAGCACTGGGAAAAACTGAGAGCATTTATTTTATATATTAGAATTCTATATTTGAAACTAATTCAATTCTCCATTTTTTAGCTTTGTATGGTATATGCCATAAATATGGGACTTAACTGAAATGATTTTCATATAGCATTGTTATTTCAAATGGTTATTTTGTTGAAGAGAGTGTATTTTAATATGGGTTTGAACCAAAGATGCCAGTATGTATTAAAACTGACACAAGATAATCACAACAATACCCTCTCTTGCCACTTGGGGGCATTATAGCGCATTTTTTAATATTTCTTACCTAATTGATAGGATTATTGTTGTCATTTCACATATTGTTATGGCATGTGTTTAGGAGTTCATCATTCAGTGTTTGGGACAGTGTATGACCATTTGTATTCATATTTGTTGTGTTTTTATTGAGCTTTTAAGTTTAAGATACCAACAGTTCATAGAAATGCAGTAGAACTTGAACATATTGTGTATAAACCATGTTGTTAAACAGCAATAATGCACAACCAAAATAAATGTGAATTATAATTCATGAAAAAAAATTAAGGTGTTAAAGGTCTTTGTGCTAGACCTTAAAACAATGATAACATATTTGTAAAAAATATATCAGGATTGATTAAAAACCCAAAGATTTTTAGAAACAGGGTATTTGAGAAGCTTCATGAAAGGTATATGTATGGGTTTGTGTGTGAGTCTGTGTGTATGTGTGATAGTATGTGTGTGTGTCTGTTGCATTGGTGGGGCTCTTGTCTCTTTGTGTGTGTCTGACTTTAGGTGTTCACTCAAAGGAAGCCTCCATTTCCTTTAGAGGAAGCCAGAGATCATGTGAGTGTTCACAGCCCATAATACTCTGGTGTGAAGAAATAAAGACACAGGGATGGCCCCAATTCTGTCCATGGTGCTGCTCACATTGTGAAATCAGTGTAGTTTTTCCTTGTTCATGTATGCACTGTGTATACCTTGAATATTTGAGCTACAAATCCAAATAAACCTTTGGAGTGGTGGAGCATATTTGTGTTTCAATAATTCCAGATTTGGTGAATGATCTGTGTTTTCATCTCAGCTGTTTCCCTGCTTCCACTGTGTTATCTGTTCTGGTACTGCACAAAAAAAAATGACATCCAACCACGCTGAAGACACTAACAATGCTGCTTTTCCCAGAATTTGGGCCTGAGATTGTGTCTTTTAAAAGGCCAGCAGCTGATTGAATTGGAGGAAGCTGACCTGCTTCCCCAGGAAACCCGAAGAGGAAACGGGAAGGTTCGGAGTGCCTGGCTTTCTCCAGGCCTGCAGAAGACACACAGCAAGGAAGAGGAGCACTGGGCCAGCACCACTACAGCCTGCGGGACTGACCGAAACCTGGTCCTGGACCGGGTCAGGAGCTCAGGGTGTCTGCATTGCGGCTCTTCCCATGAGAACAGAGGCATGGAGGAGCTGAAGAAGGTCCTGACCTGCATGGGGCTGCTTCTCCTTTGCTCTCTGGCTTCCACTCAGCAGCTCTCACCCACTGGGAAGAATGTCTGCCTCAGTCCCAGGTACTGAAATCATGCTTTATTCACTTTAATCAAAGTTTTTATCAAAAAATCTTCTTCAACAATGTTTTTCTTGAGGTTTCTGGACTGCTGTAATCTAGACTCATGAATAAGTTTCTCAAAACACATTTCCTAATCCAGTCAGAGAAACTCAGGACATTTTTAGACTTATAAAGTTTAGTCATTTGTTATAATGTTTAATATTATTGGAATTACATGACAAAGTCTCCAGACACTTCTAATTAGTGTATACTACCTTTCAGTTGACTCAATGACACCTTATAAGGTGAACCCATTTCTCAGAAAGGTGTTAGACACAGCTTGCATGATCTCGGCAGAAAATAAATAGAATGTAGATTGGAGTATCTGCTCCAAAGTTCTTCATGGTAAATGCCAGGCAAGAGCAAGAGGGATATAAAACCATTTAGTGCTGGGATGTAGAGCAGAGAACCTCTCTCCTCTGGAATGATGAATGTTCGTCCTATACATTTGAGATGAGTTTGTGATCCAGATCCCTAACTCCATCCATCCATCAATCCATTATCTGAAGAGCCTATTCCAGTGCTTATAGATCAAAAGACACCATGGACAGATCCACAGTCCACCTCACACCTACTTTAATCTAGGAGCATATTAGCATCTCTAGTTTTTAGTCCACCTGACATGCAGGTCTTTGGGCTAAAACTAGAGAACCCACTAGAAACACACAAAGACAGGGAGAACATATACGCTCAGACTGAAAGCACACTTGGGAATCAAGTCCAGGATCTTCTCACTGTGAAGTGACAACATGGGGAGACATTCAGTATCTTAACTTTCTTAAACCCACATGAGGGACATTTTGGGATGGTTGGCGACACTATGAGAAAGCACTACTGTGCATGCTCACGCTAAATTAGCAACTTCAGAGAAAGGACTCTTCTTAGTGACTTTTTGGGGTGTGGTAGTTGTTGTACTCTCCCTTATATTCTGGTGCAATATGCAAACCTCTCAGCAATACATTCTGTGTGAGGCCTTACTGGAAGAGGCTGTCAGAGTCCCTTCAATTGCACTTTCACACACCAGGTGCGTCAGAAGTATTTTAAATGTGAGGGGGGCACGTGGGGGTTTGGATGTGGAGTGGTGTTTGGGTGGGGGTGGGGTTCCTGCGTGCGTGCAAATCTCGTCCATTTAGGGAGTGGGGTGTTTGGAAACACCTGTTGAATCCTGAAACTTTCGTGAAAGATTCCACTTCAATTAATCGGTAGAAGAATTTACACACCACTGGAAATCCGCTCCGGGTTTTCCTCCAACTCACCACATGCAAGTGAAGAGAATTGTCAGTGCATAGCCAGGCTCCTTGGATTTCCAGTGGTGTGTGTATTCTACTATCATTTGGTGGAGTGGATTTTTTCGCTTAAGATTCAACAGCGCTGGTGAACTAATTATTTATGTTAAATATGGGGGGGGGGGCAAATGAATAATTATGAAATGTGAGGGCGACACGTCCCCCTCTGGTTTAATGGAGAAGCCGCCCATGTCACACACTCTTAAGGACAATTTAGCATCTGTAGTCCACCTGGCATGAATATCTTTGGACTGTGGGAGGAAACCGGAGTGCCTATTGGTAACACACCAAAACACAGAGAGAACATACACACTCAAAGAGAGAACACTCAGCCGCCTGGCCGGGAATCAAACCCAGGACTTCTTACTATCTTACTGTGAAGGTCCTGGATTAGATTCCTGACATCATAGCTGACCTGACCTCAGCTGTATACAAACCTCACAGCAGCGCAGTCAGTATCAAGCATTATGTCTTGCTGGAAGACTAGAGGCTGCCACTGCAGCAAATCCACAACAAATATCCTTGATTTCATTAGAAACTTTGGATAGGGTGTCTGTCATAATTTACAAAAAATAGTTCCAATTTTCCTTTAGGAGCTCCTCTCTTGTGTGTTGTTCTGGATGGTCACAGCAGGCCGATGACTGCACTATACGTGAGTACCACAGTGCAAATGCATTGTTTGATATGAAGTGTGATTTTTCTTGTGATTCTCAAACACAAAATGTATTTTTACCCTGAAACCCTGTTGATTTAATTTTGCATGTAAGTGGGATGGCCAAGGCTTTGAGGTCCGATCTGGAATTATTTTTTTACCCTTAGCAATTTGTGAAGGTGAGATGGCCTGCAAGCAGGGTGAAGAGTGTGTCTATCCAGGAGTGTGCAGATGCAAACCTGGCTTTTATGGGTTCCAGTGTAAAACTCGTAAGTAATAAACATCAAAAGCTTTTTATTATCTTTGTGTTAAAATAAAGAAAAAAATTTTCAATATAAAAATGGATGCTTGCTTGTATCCAAGTAGAATGATTTTTTGCTAGTAAATGACATACTGTAAATGTATCTGTTAGCAAAGGATATTGAGTGTATTTTCATGTAGATGTATAAAATGCAAAAACATTGAACTGATAGTGGAAGAACAAACAGTACGTAAGACATCTATCAACCTATTATTCCTGCATCGGCCATTTTTCCTGCAGGCTGTCCTCCTGAGTTCTGGGGCTCGGACTGTCGTGAGTCCTGTCTGTGCTATCCTCATGGGTACTGTGATGCTGCTACAGGCAAGTGTACCTGCATGCCTGACCGGTGGGGCTCCATGTGCCAGAACAGCTGTAAATGCGGTCGTCACGGGCGCTGTGACCCTGTTTATGGGAACTGCAGCTGTGAGGAGGGCTGGTGGACGTCTACCTGCAGTACGCCCTGCACGTGCCACCCTGGTACGTCCACCTGCGACCAGGCCACAGGACGCTGCCTCTGCAGGCACGGCTTCTACGGTCTCAGGTGCAGTCTGCCCTGCAACTGCCACGACTCCCCCTGCCTGCAGCACTCAGGGGACTGCCAGTGCCGGAAAGGCTGGTGGGGACGGACCTGCAACCGCCACTGCATCTGCAACCTCAGTCATGGAGACTGCGACCCAAACACGGGAGAATGTGTCTGTGAACCGGGTTACCGGAGACCCCTCTGCCATGAGCCCTGCAGCCCGGGGTACTATGGGAGAGGCTGCACACAAAGGTGAGCCTGTTGTGTATGGGGGTTGTTTAGTATGAAAACTGTAGGCAAGTGGTCATCAACTTCAGTGCAGCAAGATTGGTGATTTCTCATCTTGTAAATTAATCAATTATTCAGATAGGACTGAACCATACTGGCTATGGTATTCTGTGAGACAAAGCACTGGTTTGCAAATATAACTCATTTTAATGGTAAATGGTTTGAAATTTTAGCTCAGTACAGTTTCTAGGATGAGGTTACCCTCATCATATCTCTACGTTTTGTTGAATGTAGGAGATTCCTGTGATCCTGTGATTCGTTAGAGTGGATTATGTTCATTAGGTCAGCTATGTCTATGTTGTTGCAAAGAGAGAAGGCCATGTGTTAACTTCTCTTGCTGAGGGTTCTTTCTCTGTGAGTGAGCAGTTTCTCCCAATATCTGTGTGGGTTCCACTGCGCACATCAAGTGAACTGTGCAGCCTCCAGCACTCCCTGAGTCTCTGGTTAGGGATAAGTTCAGATGATGGATAGATGGTATGTCCTTTTGTGGCAAAACACATGGATGTAACATCTGTCTGACAAGTGTAACATCTACGGTCCATGTGGACACAGGAAGTTTGGAGTGGCACTCACTCTGTCCATACTCTGTTTGGGGACGTGTCAACTTCTTTTGAAATGTAGAATGTCCATAAATATTCAAAGACAAAAGTCAAAGTAAACTTTATTATCATCTGAACTACATGCCTATATACAGTGAGATGTGACCATGTAGCTCCAGATTTTATACTTTCCAATACCCAGAACAGTATCAACTGTTGTCAAAGTGAGTAATAAGGTAAATTAGTATGAGGAGTTTCATGTTAAATGAGTATGAGGATGTGGGGTCTTAACCAGAAAGGTTTGAGTGCTGACATTACAGTGAGGGTACAAGATGTTTGGTATTATTTCCAATTTGGTAGCTTACATCAGTCGTACTTCAGTTTTTGCTAATTTGGCCTTACAGAGGAGTAAGATGTTCTATCATGCTATGTGTATGTGTTACATAACATCTGTTTTTGTGTGTGTGTTTGTGTGTGTAGCTGTGGACACTGTGAGGGTGACAGGCCGTGCTCCAGGCTGAATGGCTCGTGTGATTCCTGCGCTCCAGGGTGGAGAGGGTTGCGCTGTGACCAGCCCTGCCCGCCGGGTCGCCACGGTATCCGGTGCCAGGAGGTGTGTCTGAACTGCAGGAAAGACGAACCCTGTGATGCTGTAACAGGAGCGTGTTCTCACTGTGACACAGGCTGGACTGGACCAAGGCAGGAAACAGTAATTAACTTGTGACTCTGATTGCTACAGTTGTTTTTAGAAGTGGCTTGCTTCTTCATAGCCAAAAAAAGAAATGATATTCACTGGCGTTAGCAGTGCCTGGTGTCCCCGATGTCATTTCCTAGCAGCACAGTGAAAACAGTGCACCTGTAAACAATATTTTACAACTGGAACGGGTGGAAATTTGACTTCAGGCAGATATGCTCCAGTAAAAATAAGCTATTGAGTAATCCCACCATAACCTCTTACTTACATGACACACTCTTTCTCATCCTATTTAAAAAGTACTGGGTAGAATTTTTGACCCACTCCAAATTTTTTTATATTTTGATTTGAAGCACCTCGATCAACTGTAGCTATAGATTAAATGAAAGAAGTAAGAACAAATATTTTATTTAAAACAGTCAGCATTGCTGCAGTCATGCTTCGTTCTGCTCAAAATATTCATATGTAGGTCACTGTATGGCTCAACATACAAAAGAACATTCCTCTGAACTGGTCAGGTTTGGGAACTAGCCTGAAAACGAATGTCTTTGAAAATCCTTCTGGAGGCCTGGAGAACTGTTCCTCAACACCACATTAAAAGATATGGCAATATGAAGAAATGAGGAGAGTCATGATTTTTGCTCATTATTATTCATTTACGGCCCAAGCTGTTGAGTAACGTATTGAAAAGTTCTGTGCATTTATGTTAACACCCTCACCCTCACTCGCTCCACAGGTGTGACCAGCCCTGCCCAAAGGGCACTTATGGAGATGGTTGTCATTTCCAGTGCAGCCCCTGCTATCATGGATACTGTGATCATGTGACGGGAGGTTGTGTGTGCCAGCCTGGCTTTCAGGGTGAGAGGTAAGGTTGTTGGGGGAGCGGGGTGTCTGCTTGCACCCTAGGTGGACTATTAAATCTAAATCTGTTGTCTGTCTATACAGGTGCAACAGTTCATGTCCAGAGCATTTGTATGGAATAAACTGTTCTTTGTCCTGCGACTGTGGGGGTGATGTGTGTCACCCTGCAACTGGGGCATGTCCTTACAGTATGTGCACACTATTATTATAATTATAATTATTATTACTGTTATTTAGTTGAAGAAAATACATTATAAGTACAGTACTGTGCAAAAGCCTTGATGCACCTCTCTTCTCTGCATATTCTACTTCCAAAGAGCCAGATTTCTTTGTAATTTCCTGTAAACCTGACCAGAGGAATGTTTTTGTGACATAAGTATGAGTCATTCAAGCAGAACAAAAGACATAAGCCCTGAACCAGTGCAGAAGCAGGTGTAGATGATTCCAGATGATCAGGCAGTGATCAGTATACTGGTGGTGCTGAGTGGCTGGAACTCCGGGAGGAAAGGCGTCCCTCCTTGCCTCTCTCCACACGTTTGACCTCATCATTTTTCAGCCTGTCATGATAAAACATTTGTTCCCATTTCTTTCCTTTAATGACCTCAGTATATCGAATATAAGATGATTTGACAGAAAATAACAGTTTTGCACCAACAAGGTGATTCAAAGCAGAATATAAAGAAATGACTGGTGTTTCAAGACTTTTGCACAGTACTGTATATTGTAAAATAAAAAGGCACATTCCATGTGTGAATTTGTTTCCCAGATATTCAAGCAGGGCTGCTCGCAGGGCTGCTGATCCCTCTGCTGCTTCTTATTCTTGCCTTATTGTTCTGCTGCTGCTGTTGTGGGAGTCCAGCGCATGGAAAAGACAGGTCAGATATTTTTCACCTGGATCAATACACTGTAATGATTCTTCATATAGCTATACAGAATTTAATAGCTGAATATGCTCCAAGTTTACTCTGTTTGAACCACAGGGTGGCAGTGGGGGATGGGAGCACACTGGGCCGCATGAAGCATCATGTCTACACGGTTCTGGCCAACATGAGTGCAGCCATGCCCTGCCTCACCCTCTGGTCAGCTGGACTGCCCAGAGTTACAGGTCAGAGACACCTATTAAAAACATTTGGAGCCAAGCTATTATCACACTGTGGTTTTGTATGTGTTTTGTTGTTAACCTGTCTCTATGACAGTAATATATGCACTGGATATAAACTGTCTGAGGTCACTATCCATAATTTAAAACTACAATGTGCCAAAGAGGTGTAATTGACATTAAAAACCTGCTTTAAATCTTTATCATCATCGCACAAGGTTATATATTATTAGAGAAATAGTAGGTGAATATTAGAAATATCTTGTAATAAGATTGTACAATATTCTATTAAGGTGTATAGTGAAGTATTATACTATATCCTCAGTAATAAAATTATTTGCTTTTCCTAGAAATTGAAAAATTTGAAGTTTAAAATGCATGCAGAAATTAAGCTGCAAATCCAATCCAGTTTGAATTAGCTGTTTTCCCTATAATACAAGATGAAAACATTTACATATTTATATTACGTAAATAAAGCTGTTTTTTAGCCCCGCCCACTCATGCCCAAGCTATGATGAGTGTTTCTGTTGTAAATGCTATATGAATGAAAATATAAGATACTGTATAGTCTTTCATTTCATATTGCCTGCATGTGAGTCGGCCCACACATGACCTGAACTGCCCGATAATGCTCTCTGTTTTGTCTCCAGTTTCTCACCATGATCCAGAGCTCACCTTTAACCACAGCTTTATCGAGCCGCCCTCCTCAGGCTGGGTCACTGACTCATTCGAGACCGATGAGGACGGAGAGGCGATGTACTGCATCCCACCGAGAGAAGGTACAGGATGCTGATCTGTTCTAATGTACTTTCTTTTCTTTGGCTTGTTTAAACGACTGTTCATCTACTCCAATCTATAATGTCTGTGATCATTAACAGCTGGCAGTATAACAATGCTGTGTAATGCCTTCACCTGAAGGTGGTATTTCGACTGCATTGATTGCAATTGCAATTCAGTAGAGCTTGCATTTTTCACAAATTGTAAACAGTTTATCTATGTATATTTGTATTGTAAAGAATCATAACTGAATAGTGAATAAGGGATGTGCAATCATATTTACTTCTCTGCTCTTCTCTGCTTATATAAGACATCCCAGCTGTAGCGGGGGGCGAGTTTCAGGAGCTGAGTTCGAAGTGTAATGTCTTCCCGGACCCATCAGCGTTCAGCGGCGAGGACATGTCTCTGGCCTTCGGCATCCCTCGTACCTCCAGCATCGCCAAGTCCAAGCGGCCCTCTGTCTCCTTTGCTGAGGGCACCAAGTTCAGCCCTAAAGAGCGCAGAGGCTCCGCCCAGGAGCTGCCTGCTAATGCCCGCAAGCCCAAAACCCTCTGGGGGGTCCTGATGCTGCAGCAGGGGAACCAAGGGCAAGCGGAAGGTGAGAGAGAGGAGAGCAATGATGAGGCAAATGCCTCCACAGAGGACCAAGAGGCTAATTCATCACCTGAAGCTCCTCAGGCAGACAGTCCTGTGGCCTCAAGGACTTATCTGACTGTCCCAGGCAGCAGACGTCGCACGCTGTCCAGCACCAAGAAGACCCTCCAGCCACAGGGCTCTACTGAGGGCACAGAAACAGGCACAGAGAACGTGACCACCGTCTACATGACCGTAGGCAGGCCTGTTAAAGCGAAGCCGGAGGGCAGCTCTGACGGGCCGGTGCAGGCGATGCTGCGCAGGCTGGGCAGCCTCCAGAGGCAGAGAGAGGAGGCTAACCGGCCCAAAGGAAAAGGGCCAGCAGTGACAAAACCCCCTCGCAGGAAACTGGGGGCACGGGCCAGTGCCTGGGAGCAGGCTGCCGGGACGGGCCCATCTGAGGTGGTCATGAGAAAACCCAGTCGCAAGAAACACAACTCTGAAACCCCACGTGAGAACAGCACCCCCAAGAGGCCTCTGTCCTCCACACTCAAGAGTGTCCCGGAGAGCCCCACGCAAGTGTCGGGAGACGGCACTGACCAGATCACAGCAGATGAACTTCACACACAGACGGATGCAGTCTACGAAACAGTGGCTCCATCTGATGACGTGTCCACTGTGTCCGAGGTCATCACCAACGAAACCCTGGAGGCTCAGGACGAAGGGCCCAACTACGAGAACGTTTATGTCAAACCCTCATGTTCCCATTTAATTCAAGCTGACTGCTGATCACATTTACATGGACAGTGCATTATTATTAACCTTTTTTTATTTTTAATGCAGTTCATCCAAGATTATAGGTTCATAGAAATGGAAACCATAAGAAACTTTAAGATATCTTCAGTAGATCATTTTTTTTTTTTGGAAATATTTTGCATCTGGTCACTTATTGTTCTTTAATCTGGGCTTTGTCATTTGCGAAGTTTTCAAGTTCTTGGTTCTCTTGCTTTTATAGGCAATTTAATAAAAAAAAACAATATAATACAAGTGTAAAGTGCTCCCATATTGCAAGATTTTAAAAGCTCATTAAAAGGCATATTGCGAATAAATAATATTTAATGAATGAAGCATTTCTAGTGTAAAAGTTCAATATTTGATATTCTGTTAAGGAATATTAATGCTTCACAATGGTCATGTTTGACACCAAGTGTGTTGACAAAATGGAACTATGTGGATAAACAAAGTTTTAAGAAAACTTTTGTCCCAAATCTACACACCAGTTTTAATAAACGATGGAATACTTGTCCACAATAAAGCACTAAAGATCTCTTAGAAGGTATAGGTGTCTCAGCTGTTTATTCTAAAGCCTCAGTTTCTCAGCTCTCCCCTTCAGTGGACATGGAACATGTCAGTAATTGTATGTCTGATGCAAAAATATTTTTCTTGATGTGTACAGTTAATGTTCAATGCAGCAATTTTCAAAGCATGATCTAAAAAAACAAGACAAAACTTGCTTTCAGTGACTGGAATGAATGTCTGTGTTCTTTGGATACTGCATTTACAAACACCAACTGTTTTACTAAAGACTTTATGCTTAGTGAGCACTACTTCCATTCCAACCATAAGTTTGTGTGTTTAGTTAATTGTACAAAATTAGCTCTACTGTGTCTTGGCTGTGAAATTTGCTACTGAGTTGTTGTTAAGGATTACATGTCTCTCAACGGAAGATAAAATCCAGATGCTTGTCTCCCTCTGGCAAATGCTATTATAATGTGTAAGGCCAAGAAGTTAGAAACTACAATAAAGGCAATAATTTGCTTAATTCTGTGGTGAGCAAGACACACAAACAGACACTAATAAGTACAATTTATTTTATGATTTGTCATAAATTTAATACATTTTCTCTTAAGCTGCCCTCCAGGTGTCTCGCGGGGAGATGGGTGTTTTGTAAAATAACATATTTAATTAATTTATTAATTTTTAGCCCCAAAAATGTACTCTACAGATATAAAAACAATTATGTGGTCAAAAAGCTGTTTCAGAAAACAAATGGGGAAGATCTAGAATGATCCCTGACGAATGTAAATAAACTAGGTGAGCAAAAGTATATGAAGAAACTGTAATCCATTGGTATAGATTACAGGATGAACTTTACCCCTTGCTTTTGAGTTGACCTGATTTCACCGGCTAAATCTAGGACATCTGGCAACAGAAAGGATTGATCTGCACCGGATGTTGGAGTTCAGATGTGTAATTTGTGCATGAAGCCCGACATTTGGGACTGCTGCTGTCTGGTTTTCCTCCTGCTACCTGAAGGTTTTCTTTGAATAATACTGAATACTGGCTGGTCAGTGTAGTGGATAACACACCCACCCCGGCCTTGAACTGAAAGGGATAAAGGTTGTTAACACTTAATGTACAAAAACAATAATACTATGGGATATAATACAGTAATACTGTGGTGAATATGCCGGTAAGTACTTTAGAGTATAAAACGTTATCCAAATTAAACTGTTAGCATCATAATATTAACTTGCCATCCAATTCCAGATTCAAATGTTGGACTGCAGATGTACTGTCAGTGTCTAAGCTACCTGGTTAATAACAGTCACTTGAAAAAATGAAAAAAAAAAAAAGCTTTTGATATGACCCGGTCATTCTGCCTTTCAGGAATGTTTATTCCTCTCTTAAATGAAATACAAGAGCTGCTATTTCCTAGAACTCATCTCACTCATCTCTTCTCGGCTCCTGGTTTGTCTGGGCAGCCCAGCCAGTATTTTCTGATGGGTCTCGGGTATGGAGGAAAGGCCAGGTCAACTCGCTTGGTCTTCAAATTTACCCTGTAGTATTGATCTGTGAACAGAGAAAAGGGACAAAGAATGACATAACCTTCCACTTCTTCAATTCAGCTTCTGAGAAAGAGCCTCAAATCTTAGGACGATCACAATTTAAGATCTTAAAATGCTCTTTCTTTTCTCTCACTGCTCTGACCTTTATTTGTCCCAGATGTTCAGATAGCAATAAGATCCAAATGAAAACTTGTCTCATAAATGAGCCTGAAATTTGTCTTAGTGATCAAATTCATGTCACAACTACCGAAGTCAGACAGTTTTGAGACCTGTAAGGTTGTTAAAGGGAAGAAAATGGAAAATAATGAAAGTACTTATTTGATTCTTTTTTTCTTTTGCTCTTTATTTCTCCAAAAAAGGAAGTTTAGGAGACAAAAAAGCTGTTGTGAGCAGGGAAATGTGCAATGAAAATATGTCAGCTTGAAACAGAAGGAATTCTAATATTCTGGATCCAGTACCTCCTTTAAAGAAGTAGACGCTCTGTAAGGGCTGTTTCTTGCTCAGTATGTCTAAGGCCACGTCCTCAGAAGGGCTGTATATGTACTCGTAGTCGCGGTCATACTGCCGTCTGTAGCTGTCGCTTCGTCTGTCCTGGTCTCTCCACTGATCCTGCCCAAACCTCTGGGCAAACTCCTGCCCAATGGCGATGCCCCTCTCAGCCATAGTGTCCCAATAAGGCGAGCGGTTCTGTCTGCGTCGGGGCTGCCACTGCTGATCCCACTGTTGACCCCCCTGTTGACCCCACTGCTGGCTCCACTGTTGACCCCACTGCTGATCATCATCCTGGCGCCTCCTGCTTGGAAACTGCAAAGGTCTAGGAGACAAATACAGCCTTCCAGCCAGCACAGCATCCACAGGAGACTTGATACCATGCCAGTCCTTATCGATGAAGTGATGTCCTCCATGATGGCTTGGAACTGAAACATGCAAGCATGCGGTATAAGAACGTTACTAAAGATTGATCTGCTGTTTTATATGCAAATTTGTATAGATAGTGGGTTTACACTAGCAGATTAGACTCTTCACTTTACAATATATGGAAAAAAGTATTGGGACACCTCAGCTTTACACCAACAGGGACTTTAAGGACATTGTATTCAAATTCATAGACTTTAATATGGATCAGATTCCCCCTTTGCAGCTATAGCTGTTTTCACTCTTCTTGGAAGGCTTTCAACAAAATTTTGGAGCGTTTCTGTGTGTTTTGCCCAATTATTCTGTAGATCATTTATAAGGCACTGATGTTGGATAAGAAGGTCTGGCTTTCAATCTCCAATCCACTTCCACACTGAACACATTCAAACATGTCTTTAAGGACCTTGCTTTTTGCAGTGAGGCACAGTCATGCAGGAACTGAGAAAGTTCTTCCCCACACTGTGTCCACAAAGTCAGAAGCATGGTATTGGTATATTGGTATGTTAAAGCATAAAGATTGCCCTTCACTGGAAGTAAGTAGGGACATGAATTTGGTAATTAGTAGGTGTGTCCCAAAACTTTTGTCCATACAATCTATGGTATTGTATTGACTGGGCTAACAGAATGTTGCTGTGTGATACCAGAAAGCTTAGGGCAGAGACAGATAGCAACAAACTCACATGGCGGACAGACACATGGGTAAATGCAGGGTACTCAACAACAAAGGTAGCTAAACCTATTTTCAGTTTTACCACTTCATTATTGAAATATTGGAATTAAATCCTGAGAACTGTGATACAGTGATGCAATTTTGCAAACTTACATCCACCAAAGAGCAGGTTGAAATGCTCAGCCCACTGGTCGTAGTACAGGTCTGTGTATCGGTTGAAGAGGGCAGAGGGGGAACTCCTGGACAGCTGAAAACACTCCTCGTGGGACGGCTGGTGCTTAAACTCATACTGATAATAGCGGTCACCTTGGTAGGAATGTTTTGAAAAATCATTATCATGAAATCAGAAAGTACACATCTGTGCAAAAGTCATGAACCACCCATCATTAATTAATATTTTTCTTCCAAAATGCCAGAGTTTCTTGTATTTTTAATGTAGTCTTGAGAAACAGTCCACCAGGCTTCCTGAAGGACATTCAAGAACTCCCAATTTCAATCCAGTCCCTGAACCTGACAAGTTTCAGAGAAATTATTTTTTGTTTGTTAAGCCAAACACTGACCTACATATGAATCATTCAAGCCTAACAAGGCACATTTAACTAAAGTCCTGAACCAGTGAAGAAACAGGTGGAGAAGAAACGTGTTTAGACACTTTGCAACCTGTTGCAGTAAAATATTGGTATCCAGCATGGTGATTCAGAGCAAAAAATAAAGAAATGAGGTATGGCTCAAAACTTTTACAAAGTTCTATAGATAGTCACACTGTTTGTTTTTAAAATAAGACCTAACCTTTAAAAAAGTAAACTTTCTCTTTGCCGTGGTGGCTGTGGGCAGGGATGGCAAAGGCGGCATCCAAGTGATCTGGAATTTTTTCAAATCCCACAGAAATATCTCTTGGAAAATCTTCATCCAACGCACCATCATCAAACCTCCAATACTGGTTACCCTGGGAAACAATATGGAAAGGTAGATGATGCATGAATACATAGATAGGTGTATAGATGCTAATTGCACATATCCAGGCTAAGTTAATACCTTGAAGATGTATGTTTTTCCTTGGCAGTTTATGCGTGTGAACGCTGCATCTATGGGACCTTTTATTCCCCACATGTCTTCGATAAGCTTAGGGTAACCCGGCAACACTGATTTCTCATCCAGCTCAAAGAAATATTTCCCTGTTGACCCAAAATTCATTAAGCATTCAATCACATAGAAGTCAATCACATTTTTTAATCCAAGCAAAGTTCTGTGGTTCCTTGTCCCATGTAATCTATATAAAAATAAATTGTATGTGTGTCTCTAGGGAGAAAAAAACTGATGTAAATCTTTTAGATTATGAAGAGGTTCTTTAAATGTAACCATCATTTATAAAAGCTGTTCTTTCAAGAGTCGTCCACTGAAGGGTTCTTTAGGGTCATGGGGTTTAAAGTAGGGTCAGTGATGCACAACTTGGGGTCCCTGACCGTAACTTTTTTTAAATACAAGGGTCATCACACACACAAAAATCAATATTGCACATACTGTGACTACGTTCATCAATTATTGGGTTGGATAAAGTCGCACATATTTTCAAATCAAAAGATATGTATCACAACATTTTTTTTTTGAGTTGTATAAGCTCTACAGATAAGACGATGAATAATAATATGTTTAAAAAGAATCGTTTTATGATTTAGTCCCTTTTATTTAGCTTTTATTTAACAATTGGAGATATTTACAGTCTGATGTAATCCATTTAAACATATCTAATGATAATCTGTTTGGCCAGTTTAAGTACTAATAATATTCTCAGAAAAGCAAAAAAGTATGCAGGGACAAATTCATCCCAACCACTGTAAAATATAATTATATCACATTTACATTTACCAAAAAGCTGAAGAGTTAAAGTGGGGTGTAATATACTGAATATACTGTAATATACAGTAATATACTGAAAACAATAATATAAAAATAAGAGATTACTGGCAGATATGGAACTGAAAGTAGCTCCGTTTAACTCTTTTATACATTTCATTGCAATGTTGTCCCTGTGCTAACATGCATATGAAAATGTTTTGTAGCCTTTACTTTTAGAGTCTGCACCAATGGCGGCCACAACAACAAAAAATATACAAACTAAGAAAGTGTTTAAGCTGTTTCACCAGCCCGGTTTCTGGTGGCATGTTGTGTGTGCCCTCCTCACCCCTGAAGGCATAGACAGAACCATTCTTGAGCTGCATGAAGGAATCGAATGGTCTTCCACTGCAGGTCTGCGCGTCAGGGTCAGGCTCAGGGGTCGGGGGGCCAGGCTCAGGGGTCGGGGGGCCAGGCTCAGGGGTCGGGGGGTCAGGCTCAGGGGTCGGTGGGACTGTAGGTACCTGAGTGAGTAATAGGCGAGAAGAAGAGAGGAAGGACTTTTGCCTCTTGTTCTCAGAGCCGAGCGAAGGTGTCACGGCTGTGCTGTTCACCTCATCCTCAGGAAAAGCTGGGAAGGTGTCTCCTCTGCCTATGGGAGTACAATAGTTCCTCATTCCTTACTGTCACATCTACTGCATTTACCTTCCCTTCTTTCACCTATCTGAGGTGAGAACTTGAGCTTTCTCTCTCATCAGCTTTTCCTTGGAAATAAAACGATCACATGTCTATGCAGAAAAATAAAATAATGAAATAATGATCTGACTCTTACTTGTAATTCGGCAGACAGACTCGTAATCAGAGCAGCAGCTCCGGTAGTAAGCACACATAAAGTCACACTGACAACTTTTAGTTGCGTTGAATCCGTTCTCACACCGGTTCATACAAGACTCTAACAAACAGGAGACAGTGGGACACCAGAGTAATAACACAGTGACCCAGTAAATCCTTGAATAATACAGTACTGGGCATAATATCATCCATTTGTACATATTTCACGTCCAAAGATGCATCCTTTTTGTATTTTATTATAGTCTAAAGGAACAGTTCTCCTGGGTTCTTGAAAGAATTTTAGAGACTCTCATTTTCAGTCCAGTTCCTAAATCTAAACAGTTTTAGAATAATATTTTTTATTTGTTAAGCCACACCGTGACCTATGCATAAATCATTACAGTATGACAAAGCACATCTAACAGTGAAGAAACATGTGCATATGATTTCAGATGGTCAGGCGGTGATCAGTATACTGGTGGTGCTGAGTGCTAAACCCTTTATCTAGGCACCTTGTATCTTTAGGCTTTTTACAGCCTGTAATAGTAAAACATGTCTTACAATTGTATTCATTTAATCTAGTCAATATGCCAAAGATGAGAAAGTTTGAACAGTTTGCACTGACATGGCAATTCAAAGCAAAATAAAAATGTTGTGATTTTTTGTAAGTTTTGTTAATACTCTGAAAATAAGTAATATATATATATATATATATGTGTATGTGTGTGTGTGTGTGTGTGTGTGTGTGTGTGTGTGTGTGTGTGTGTGTGTGTGTGTGTGTGTGTGTGTGAGTCGTAAGAGTTGTAAGAGCACAGAACTGGAACAAGAATCTACATTTAGGGGTCAACAAGTTAAAAAAAGACAGAGCAAATTTGAAATCTTTCACGTCACTTTAAACAATGACAACTTATTTGGCTCTTTCATCACAAATAGCAAGCCAATCACAGGTCTGAAGAATGATGCACAATGGTATGAAGGTTCTTACCTTCTGCACAGCAGCCAGTGGCCAGCAGAGCCACCAGGAGCAGGCCCGGCCTCACATCCATCGGGGAAATTCAGTAGAAGTACTGAGGAACCAGAGGCAGGCGAGACCTCCAAACCAGTGGACTCTGATGTCACTCACTATGTCTTGTTTACTTTAACTTGTTTGCTACATTTTTTCTTCTCGTTCAATAGAGGTAATAATTAAACTGAAACAGACAGACACTAAGAATTCAACAACAACACAGAGAAACTGTTTCATTGGAAAATTATGAAATTAATATACTACCGACAGATAAGTCAATTATCACGTATTTGATTTTATTATTGCAGGTCTATGTAAATGTACCTAATGTGATCCAGTAGACTGTGAGTAAACGAATGTTGCAAATATTAAGTAAGTTAAGGTTTTAAATTCACTTTCAGGGCATAATTCCATAGTAAATGCGGTGGCAGAGTATTCTAATGAAAAATACAAATCATCAGCACTTTCTCTACTTTAGCAGAGAACATACATGTTTGTCATTACCTGTTATCTTTGGCTATATGTAGCGAAATATGCATTTCAATTAATGTGCTTGCATTGCCGAAATTGACCCATTTTGCTTGAAATCAGTTTGAAAAAGTAAAACTCGGACAATAAACCCTGTCCGCCGACGCCGAGTTGCGCTGCGTTATCAGGAAATGCCACCAGGGGGCTCCCCACAGCCCAGACCTGCTGCTGCTGTTTACAGTGGGAAGCCTCAGACAGTGATGAGACTTCCTGCTCTTCTCAGTGATCCGGATCATTTGGCTCAACTCACCAAGAAGAGTCGGTTCTATAATACGGCCGCATTTAGCCCTGTTTGTGCACACATGCATAATTTAAGCATTCAATACATTTGCACGAATTTTTTTAATTTTAAGTTGTTCACGTAAAAGTGCCGCTTTACATCGTTCACTGTAAGGATTCGACTCCCATATTAGTACAAAATGTCCGACTCTGATTGTTAACTTGAATGATCCGACTCAAAGAACCGACTCATTGGTCCTGTGTGTGTCCGGCGGCGCTGAGGATGCTCGGAGGATGCGGAGAGAGGTAGTCAGCGGTGGAGACAACAGACAAATCAGAGCCTCGATCTGAGCGAAACACAGACTTATGAAGAAATAAAGGGGAGATAAAGGAGAGGTGATGTAGTGTTTCTGCAGATTATGGTGAAGAGGTGCTGTGGGCAAGGGAACAAAGCTCTTTGTCATTTTGAGCATAAACAGGACGGGCAAGCTTCGGTAACAGGCCAGATATCTATATATACATTTACAAATATCAGTCACTCTACAGTCCTACTTTACATGTATCTGAGGAATCTTCGATTAGCTAAAAATAGCTTGTCAACATCCTTAAGCAGGTGACCATCCCTCTGTTGTTTTGTGAGGCTTATCTGGGTGATGCAACTTAGAGAAAACGATCACTTCTGAATAACCGTCCCTGCTGTCAACCGTTATAGCAGCAAACACCGGGTTTGACCTGCTGACCTCTCCAAACCAAAACAGCCCAGGCGATGAGTCAGGCTTGGTAGATGTTCTTGTCCTTCATTGTTTGTCTCAGTAAGATCTGTAGACTCTTCTCAATGTTCAGCTCAGACAGACTGACCGTGCCTGACTATGTCAGCCGCCTGCAGACCCGCAGGACGGGTTCTGAGCCCAAAGCGGTCTCTCCAGGTGTCCATGCCGAGGTCCAGGCCCTTCTGGACGACTCCCTTCCAGCCCTGAGGGCTGCTATGAAGACCCTCAGGTCTGCCCGAGACACCGGAGAGCTGGGCGAGACACGCAGAGCCATCGCCGAGACGTTCCAGCTGGTGGAGGAGGCCTGGGTTTTGCCCACAGTAGGTCGGCAAGTAGCAGAAGAGATCTGCAACAGGATTCGCCTGGATGGAGGCCTTGAGCTGCTGCTGCAGCTGCTGCAGGCGCCTGCTGTGGAGATCAAATATGAGGCGGCCAAGTTGCTCGAGCAGATCCTCATATCAGAAAACAGGTAGATCACAGACTCACTTACTGGGGTCAGATTAGAGCTGCACGAAGTAAACAAAGTATTTGTGATTTTACCGCTACATATTGCAACTTTTCTAGAATTAAAAATGCTTAAAGTCTGTAAATGTTGTTTTAAATGATATATTTATGCCTCCACCCATGCAGTCCACATATGAGAAATCTAATTTCAAATCAGTTTTTGTGATGTCACAAAAATGAATACATTTAAATATATCTCCTTATTCTGGCTACAGCATTTTAGCTCCAGTTTAGGCCATTAATGTACAAACACCTTTTAATGGGTAAACAAAATACCCTGTCAGAAACAAACTGAAAGTTTAGAGAATTATTTACATATCACAGCTTTGTGTGATATCCATATCAGATAATTAACAGACTATATATTGTTCAGCCATAGTTCAAACACTTCCAGACAAATGAAATACAGTTGTAGTAACAGGCTTATCAGTATTTCCTCTTCAGGAGAATTAATATAGAGCTCAGCCCCTTCACGCTGAACATATTACTATGAGGATTTGTTCAGGCACTGATTTTAAATGATTAATTCCAGTTCCAGATTCACTGGTGAGAGCCCCATCCATCTAGACAATATAGTTCTGCTGCTCTGTGGCTCAGTCTTAGAGGGGCTCTATAGTTCTAAAGCTGGAGTGTGATGTTCTTGGTCTTGTGGTGGCACCTCCAGAGTGCCTTGTATTTCTAGCAATGTTTTACAATGCAGAGTAAAGAAACTGTGCAAGTAGTTTGTCAGCAGTGGGTGAACCTTAAAGTAATGAGAAGATTTGTTGGTATATTCCTATGAGGATTTGACCAAATTCAGCAAAAAGGGAGTTCTCTGAAGTTCAGCTCTGGATCATAAACTCATTCCAAAGGAACTGAATGGGGCTCCATCACTTCAGAGACCATAGATCTATAAAGAACCAAGTTCTACACCCTTAGTCCTGGCACCATTAATCTTATTCCAGAATGTCATGTTCTACTGGCATTGATTTCTAGTTAGATCAAAGAAACAGACTGCATTTTAACTCCTCATTGTAGAGCATTAAATGAGCTAAATTAACTTATGAAAAGAATAATAACGATATAAAGTGTATATGTTGGTCATGTGGAAGTGATGAACACTTTTGAATCAAGCAAGTCAAGCAACGTTGAAGTGTCGATGTTCTGTATAAACTGAGACCCTCAAGTTTCTTTTTTTTGTGCAGAGACTATGTGGCGCGCATGGGCCTCGGAGTCATCCTGAATCTGACCCGAGAGCTGGAGGATGCCCAGCTGGCGCGCAGCATCTCGGGCATCCTGGAGCACATGTTCAAACACACGGAGGAGACGTCGGCCCAGCTGATCAGTAACGGTGCTTTGGATGCCCTGCTGTTCTGGTGCCGTGGCACTGACCCCACCGTCCTGCGCCACTGTGCCGTAGCACTGTCCAACTGTGCCATGTATGGCGGGCACCGCTGCCAGCGGCTGATGATCGAGAAGCAGGCGGCCGAGTGGCTTTTCCCTCTGGCCTTCTCTAAAGAAGATGAGCTTATCCGCTTCTACGCCTGTCTGGCCGTGGCGGTGCTGGCCGCTAACCGGGAGGTGGAGACGGAGGTGGTGAAGTCCGGAACGCTGGAGCTGGTGGAACCTTTCATCGCCTCTCTGGACCCTGATGAGTTCGCACGCAGCCTGCAGGACAGCGCCGACAGCGTGCAGGGCAGAACCGCCGCTGACCTGCAGCACCTGCTGCCCCTGCTGGACGGACCACGGCTGGAAGGAAAGTGTATCTCTGCTTTCTACTTGTGTGTGGAGACCAGCATCAAATCCCGACAGCGGAACACCAAGGTGAGTCTGGAATTGTGAATGAACTGTAAGCATCATTGTGGTATCTGAATCAGAAACCTTTAGATAATAGAAGATAAACCTTGATTATTATGTGTATTTTAATACCAAAGGTATTTTAACATCCAGAATATGTTGTATCAGCAGTGAAATGGAAAAGATAAATAGGATCTTCCTTTCGTAACAATTTCCATTGTTACGGCAGAAAGTGGATAGTACACCTGTAAGAGCAACAAACACAACAAAATAAAGATATACTTAACAGTATAGAATAAAGAAGCAGCCTATGCTACTAATACAAACGTATAAGTATAGACATGTGTAGCATATGTATACATACATACATATACATATATTCATATATGTACATATATATATATACATACGCATAGACATACACATACACATACACACAAAACATAAACATATACATATATTCATAAATATGTAAAATAAACATATGTAAAAAGTAGAAAACATTTAACAATAAGAATTAAGTAGACAACTGTATCTTACTCACAAGAGTATCTTATGGAACTCCAAAGTGTTCAAAAGTATTATGAAATATGATAGAATTTTATTGTGAAATACAACTCATTATTGTGAAATATATTTCATTCTGTTATATATATTTACTTATTATTGTG
>JBBKCR010032121.1:0-11549 GCA_037577295.1 Ladigesia roloffi
CTATCTATCTATCTATCTATCTATCTATCTATCTATCTATCTATCTATCTATCTATCTATCTATCTATCTTTATATTCAAAATATATTCAAGATTGTGACGCTCCTGTTCCATTTGTTAAGTCTGGTTAAGTGTGATATTTGTAGGGCATTTATTTTGAAACAGGGTGTTAAATGTCCAACTTCACATATCTGTCACATTTTCACAAACATGAGTGTCATGAGTGGAACCCTCCGTCTACGCCTCGCTACCACACCCTCACCTGGCAAATGTACATTTATTATGTATGAATATGAACATAGCATCACTGTATTTAAACAATAAATAATATATGATCTTTTAAAATAGACACAAGCAAACATATATATGCAGGCCTGCGGGAATTGTAGTGTTGTCTGTGTATGGGTAAATCCGAAATTTACATTCCAGTACTGCAAGATTTCAGTGTATACTCTAGAGTACAAAAATGGGTTTATGTATTTAGGGCAATAATTTTTAAATGAAATTTGTTTTTTGAGAATATTTTGAGGCATTATTTTAATATATTACAGCAACATGAGGAGGAATTTTGTGATGTTCACACTGTGTGCAGTGGTGTGTTCATGTATGACTGATTGATCACTTTCTGTCATGATTCTGGCAGTGACCATGAGGGGGCGCTGTGGAACTGCCAAAACAATAGACAGCTGAGAACTATTAGACAGAGATTTAGTGTGCCATAGCCGAAATTTTAAGAGGCTCCGTCCCAAACTGCCTTGTCGCATCATTAATGTATGTTCCCTTTGTTGGATGTACCATTGTTGTGTTCCTCACCTGTCTCTCTCATTCAATGTTCTCTCCTTATGTAATGTATATGAAACTCATATGCTCATCCTAGCGTCTTATCCCCCTTATCTAGTTCTGTTTGTACTGTGTCTTTAGTTAATAAATTCTGTACCATGGAAGGAAAATTCATGTCTGAGCTTCCTCTCCTTCACCATTGCGGTTTGGACAGATTCCAATCGTGACAGAATGCTGTGACCACAAGCAAAGCCCAGTGAATTCTTCAACCCCATCAGCCGGCGCCACCGGAGAATTCCCTCTGCTCCCAGACCAGCGAACCCAAGATGGCAGCACCCATAACCACAGTGAGACCTCAACGCTCTCGGATGATTCCTCCGGTGATTCATCCTACCCGTGGCTGCTGTTTATACCACAAGCAACTCCATTACGAAATATGCAGGCTGTGGTTTGTGGAGTGAAGCGGTTCTCTGAAGGGAGTTTCGTGCTGGTTTAGCTTTTCATTTGAGGGAGGAGATGGACCACCACATGCTACTGCTACCGGGACACTGGAGGGGATGATAGCACTCAGTCGGCTAATGGAACGCATTCACACATATCCTCCTAAACCTATTCACTCACAATCCCCCTCCACCCAGTTCTGTCCAGACCAGTACTCTACGGTTAAACTCAGTCCCATCTCTCCTAGCCCTAGTCAGTTTGCCCCCCCCCAGCAAATTCCTCTTCTCGCAATTCTTCCTTTTTTCGTTCAGTTCCCATCGCCCCTGCACACTCCTCAAGTAATCCATAGTTCATTAACACACCTGTTTTCAGCAATCCAACAGTTTTCAGCAATCCAACTTTTCATCCAACTCTCTCTCTATCTCTCCAGTCAATTCTCTCTCTCTATCCAGCTCTCTCCCTCTGTCCAGCCTTTTATCTCCGTCCAGCTCTCTACATGCAAATCTTTATCTCTCTTCATACAGCTCTCCTGCTTCATCCAGCGCTCTCTCTGCATCTTACTCTCTTTCTCTGTCCAGCCCGCTATCTTCAACCCATATTTTCTCTCAGTATGGGTCGTTATTTCCGAACAGTTCTCTCTCTCCGTCCTATTCTTTCTCTTCAAATGGTTCTTTCTCTCTGTCCAGTGTGCCCTCTCTGGCCTGCTTTCTCTCTTCATCTGGTTCTCTCTCTCTGTCTGGTTCTTTCTCTTTGCACATTCAAGCTTCAGTCGCCTGGTCAGCCGCGTACAAGTCTTCAGCCGCCTGGTCAGCCACGTCCAAACCTTCAGCCACCTGCAAGGCTCCAGAACCAGGGCCCTTCAGCTCCAGAACACCTGCGTCGGACGGCTCTCCATGTCCTCCTCCTGCGTTGGACAGCACCTCGTACATGCATGTGTGGACACTAACAATGCTACTCATCGAGATGTGAAACAATGCCCTTCTGTGCATGTGCAGTCCTACAGTCTTGGGATTCAGTGCCACATCAGGAATCTATTCTGCACCGGGGATACTGGCACCTTTCAAGCTTCAAGAGAGTGTTTTTCCACAGAGTAGCATGAATTGATAGCCTCAGCTGTCGATTTGCTCTGGTAATATTTTTCAACAAGTTGCATCTTGCTTCAGGGTAGCATTTCTCAGTGATAGGAGTGTATAAACTGACTCTATGCACATTTAAATATCTATCTCTACATCTATCTATATAGATGCTTCTTATTTAAATAAATTATATTATTCGCAAATTATACATATTATTTGCTCTTCATTATTAGTGCCTACCAAGGTTATTGAACCATATAAGATTCAAGGTAGTATTATTTGGCAGAATGGCATGAATCAATAAGGCCGCTTATAAAATATATATATTTTTAAATACATAATTTTCTCATTTTATGCACATTTTTTCCCTACTTCTCATTATTATCAGTGTATATAAGTATCATTATATTTATTTTATATAAAATATATGTTTCAGTGATTATTTTATTTGTCTATTTCTCATCATCTTTTGTGTTGTGAACTGACTTAAAACTGACTGTATAAACTGTATAAGCTTCAAGGTAGCACTTTTCAATAGTGCAGTAAGAATCGGTAGACTGCTTTGAATAAAATATTTTTTTTGGATTATAAATATTATTTGCCGAATTTCTTGTCATCATCATTGTTATAAACTGACGGTATAAATTGTATAAACTTAAAGGGAGAAATGTTCGAAGTGGAGCATGAATCAAGCACTCTTGCACTCCTACACACATAAAGACTGAACAGAAGATGCTGGATGTCTGATATTTTTATCTTTCTTACTTCATGTTCATGACAAAAACAATCAAAATCCACTTAAGATAATGTTTGAAATCCATTTTTTCCAGTGTCACATTAAGACATTCTAATTAGCATAAGCTCCTCCTTTTGTAGAAAGTAACAAAATGTGTTTTTGTTAGAGCTGATTTTATACCCAGTCAAACAATCAAAATAATTAGGTAAGGAGCAGGCAGTATATGACAAGAAAAAAAAATTGTTTCCCTCATACCCATACAGACATACATACAAAAACACACACACACACAAAAACACACATATAAACATAAACACATACACACACTCAAACACACACATACACTATGCATTGCCAAATACAGCAGCCTACAAGGCTTGCCTCGCTTTTTTATTTCTGATAACGCTAAGTGGAACAAGCCGACAGCAGGCAAAAGTTTGAATATGAGTTTATGAGCTTGGACCATAAAAATGTGATGAAGAATGACATAGTCTTTAAAGGCTGAGGAGGGGCTCAAGTAATAATTCTGCCTACAGAAAGACACATAGCTTCTAAAGGCAGGAACAGGATGTAGATCTGTAGATGGACTTTGATGTGATTTAATGATGCTTATGAATTATGATGGCATTTGGCCAGTGTTGGCCAATGCAGAATGATCCCAGAGATAATGGTTTATTCATCATCGTCTTCATCATCATCATCGTCATCATCGTCTTCATCATCATCATCATCATCATCATCATCATCATCATCATCATCATCATCATCATCATCATCATCATCGTCTTCATCATCATCATCATCATCATCATCATCGTCATCATCATCATCATCATCGTCATCGTCATCGTCGTCATTGTCATCGTCATCATCTTCATCATTGTCAACTTCGTTGTCATCATTGTTGTCATCGTCATCATTGTTGTCATCATCGTCATCGTCGTCATCGTCGTCATCGTCGTCATCGTCTTCATCTTCATCATCATCGTCGTCATTGTCATCATTGTCATCATTGTTGTCGTCATCGCCGTTGTCATCGTCGTCATTGTCGTCATCATCGTCGTCATCATCATCGTCATCGTCGTCATCATCATCATCATTTTCGTCAGTGTCGTCATCATCATCATCAGGGTCAACTTTGCCTGCTAGGACATCTTCAATCCAGGTGTCCAGCTCATAGGAAGTAGGCATATCCTCCTCATCATCCATCTCCATCCAAACACTGTCAGCCTGTGGAACACACACAGAGAGAGAGAGAGAGAGAGAGAGAGAGAGAGAGAGAGAGCAAACAAAACAGAAAAGCTCAAACGTGTTTAAATAAATCTGATAGCATGAAAAGAAAAATCTTCTTAATCAAAGCAATAAAATGTCAATTAGTTGGAAACAGTGGGAGAAACAGGCCATTATAATAGCTTTAGGGTGAATTAGTTATGAATTAGAAAACAAAGAAGAAACACTATGGGATTCATGCCAGATGTGACACATAAGTGGAGCATAAATGAAGCGCAAGCAACTGTTCTTCCAAATCACACTGCACACGGCACTGTTACATAATCTCTTCAGAAGGGAACAGTAGCTCAGTTTTTCTGTTGACAGCTTTATAGCATATTTAACATAATGGAGAAAAGAGCAAATGTTGTGACCAAAAGGCTTTTTCTTATATCTTATACCTGACTGAGTTTCAAAAAATAATTTTCAATATGAAAAAAAATACACACTGTAAACCACCTAGTGGCTGAGGTGACTGTTTATGGCACTTATAGTTAGAAATACAAGTTCAGTCGTAGGTCTGCAACTACTACGCCACAAAGGTTATTGTAGCAGATTATGAGTATTCCATTATGCTACATAAAATAGGAATGAGTCTCAGTAAAATCTACATCTCAGTGGTGGTGGCAACAAAAATGTAAGCATAATAGTCATGGAAAGTTCTAACATAAATCATGAGACACATGTCTAGCAGAGTCAGTGTAAATTATTGATTAAAATGAAGGTGTATCTGGTTCTGTCAGACTCAAACACTTCAGAGGCACTGGCCCGTACAGAAAAGGACAGGCAGGGGAGGAGACAATTACAAGCAAACAGAAAGTTACAGGCAATCATGACAGAAGAGTTTTATCAGGCAAAATGAAGAGAGGGAGTCTGAAATATGGAGTTTGCAAGACACATGAAAGACATAATCAAGCCTGGAACACACAACCCTCTTACAAACTCTCTTACAGGACACAGGCGAGTATTTCACGAAATGGACAGGCATCTTATCACAGCCCTTCAGGCAATGAACTGGCTTGTTAACATAGTTCTGCAGGCAGCGGTCTTACATCCTTCACATCCACCACACCAATTTGAGGAGAGGAGAGGTCAATGCCGAAGGTCTTCTCCCAGTAGGGCACCAACTGAACGACACACACAAAGGACATCATTATCGTTTTTATACATTCACATGGCTATATTTTATTCACTATGCAGGCTATAGAGCTACCAACATTTGTCTTGTATTACATGGCATGGGCCACACTGACTTATTACTGAAAGCTTATTCCAAACCAGGTTTAAATCTAGTCTTGGGGTTACACACTGAATGCAATGTGTAAAACTACATGTAAATAACATATTTGTTCACTAAACCGTGGCACAACAGACGTATTTCCACATTCACAGACATATTTGGCTCAATTCCAAGGATTTGTGTATTTCAATTGCATATACATTTCCATCCCTTTGAATTACTTATTATTTAAGAGAAACAGGCCAAAAAATAAGAATGAGTATTATGTAATAAAACCAATAAACCCAATATGATTTAAATAAATCAATGGCAGATTGATTTATTTCTCATAAATCTTTAAATAAACCTGCTGTAAACATACATTTTAGCTAAGTGAATCTTGCTTCATCCAAACTTGTGTTCTTTTAAATCAGTTTTAACTGATTACATTTCATCGTTTTCACAATTAACATATTTATGTTGATTTTAATAGGAATTTGAATAAACACATTCTAAAAACATTAAATAGATGCAAATACCTAAAAATAAACTATGCCAGGATGCATTTGTCTGAGTGCAACTCCCCCACCCCAATTTAGACATGTTCAGTTCTATCTTCAAGCAAGGGCTCCCCCAAGAACAAGACACCACCATGTATGGCAAATGCTTTCCTCAAGTTGCAAGAAACACCACCATCATCTTTTCAATTAAACATCACTGGGCATTAAACAGCACTGGACCACTGAATTGAATCCCCCAATGATGGGTCCAGCACTAAGACTAACTGTGTTCCTCCAGATGTGGTGTTAATTGGATTCTTAGAACAGTTTCCTGTATAAACCCATACAAACTGTGAAGATAGCAAAAGGGTAGTTCACATCAGACCAATCTGAAGGACCTTAGGGTTTGTTATTTAGAACATTTTTGAAAATAAATAGATTATTTTAGCTTTGTTACAAAGCTCTACACAGCTGATCTAACAATTTGGAATAACATAATCGTGGTTTCACAGTTACTGCTGGTGTGTGAGCTGTAATCCGTAACATACATGCTCAAATCAATTTAGTGATGATCCAGTAAAATGCACAAATAAATTATGGAAGCTGAACTTGTCCTTAAGTTCAGCACCATTTGGGGAAGCTTACTAATGTGGTAAACCACCACTGCACCCCTATTCATTCAAGATTCTCATTGGTTATCGTCATCATAGGCCTGGCAGTTCAGAGAAATGCGATGTAGTTTACCAAATTATAACTCTAATGTAACGACTATTGAGAGAATCGTAAACTTAAAAGTTTGTGAAGTGATATGATCAAACTTAGGTGTGTGGAGTTTCTCACCAGAGGGAAATCGTCTGGGTCGATCCAGATAATGCTTAGGTCGGGGTTTTCTGTGTTCTCCTGGGCCACGTCCTTCAGGATCTCCAGGAACTCAAAACCATCTGCAGTTTCCAGACAACAGGAGAATCATACCAGAATTTATTTAAAAGCAATGGCTTTTCCCCTGGCAAGTGACATATCCTCCATTCATTTTTCATGAGTAGTGAGTGGACAGGCAGACACGGGCCGAGCTTGACCCAAAGACACCATCACGCATGTCCCCATTAGACAGGCAGAGTGAGTAATGATTCATTGCTAGCCATGTACGCAAAAAGTGTTGAGATGTTCAGTGTACCTGGGTCAGTTTCCTCAGCGAAGGCCACAATGTGCTGCCCATTGATATCATCCTCCTAAACCAGAAAGTAAAGATATTGTTAAAGCACTTTACAATAAATATATATGTAGTAATTTTTATAATTAAAACTTACCCAGGTTTCATACATGCTGTGGGGCTCCAACTTTCTGAGAGTTGGTCTAAAAATAAAAGAAACATATTACCATTCAGACACACCATTCAACAGATATAGATCTCAATCTCTCTCTGGCTTTATTAAGTATAGACAATTTAAAGCTGCTTCATGTGCAATAATTCCATCAAAAGTTTTTGAAGCAATCCTCAGTTGTCTTCATACAGCTGGCAGAGATGCGTCACAGGGCAGCACCCAATCAGCAGCAAGGAAAAATTAATAACGCTCTCTGGCCTCTTTCAAACCTTTTTTTGCTTTATTTTATTTGCAAATGTAACTTAATTTACATTAACATGTATGTTAAGAAATTTGTAAATTATATTTTTCATAATAATTTAGCAATAAAATGCATAAAAATGTATATACTGGCATGAAAAAGGAAAAAAAAAAATTCTCAGGAGAACGAATGACTGAAGCCGCAAACTCTATATCGCAGATTAAGAGAGGGGTTACTGTATGTGTGGGTATATTTCTAAATTTAAGAAATACACACTCTCAAATTAAAGTGTCACAGATGTTTTTGTTCTATTATGTTCTTGGTTGAACTTATCATTAAATTAATCCATTCTTCTTTTTAGCTAAAAACCCTTGAATACATAAAATGTGATTAGAGGTGCAGTGTGTGGGGGTTGGTATTTTGCTCAAGTGTAGCTCTTTAAATATACATTTTGCAACTTTAAATTTAAGAAGAAATCTTTCCAAAGATCAACCTTTCGTGCTCCTCAATGTACTCCACCAGCTCTGCCTCAGTGTATGGTTTTCCTGGGATGGTGACAGGTTTGTCCATGAAAGGCTCATAAAAATCAACTTCATTCATGTTCAGCTTTAGCTTCTTGGCAATCTGTGCACATACAGTAGTTGGGACAGTGAGAAAAGACGCAGAATTACATATGAAAACCTAAAAGCATTTTGTATCTTTTGTAGTACTACAGTCACCCCCAACGATGGCCTGTTATAACCACTGCAAACAAAGAACACATCACAGGTTTTGTAGCTGCTGTGACCCAATCATCTAGTCATTACACTTCTTAAAATATTGTCACTGTCATGTTAAAAACTCTTTTTTGTTCATATTTGTAAAGTGGTTCAAAAGAACTTTGTGGAAATTTAACATACAATTGAATAATTCTTCAGAGGTTTATGCAATTAATTGTGTAACATATACTGTAATTGTAGTAGATACAGCAAGAACTAGTATTTTTCAAATCTATGATTACAATATATTATTTCAGCATATCATTTTCGAAATGGTTGTTTAGTAGTCATCGTTATTTTATACTATTAATTAGAGAAGTTAAACATCATTCTCCCAATGTAAAAAAAATACTGTATATTCAAATATCTATGGTGGGCTTCACCTACTTTGGGTTCGAAGGTGGCAAAGAATTTGACGAAGGGATGGAACTCTTCGGCAGCATCATCAAACTCAATGAAGTCTGAAACAAAGACATAAAGACAAATTAATTAGCATAAAACTGTGTAGACATATTTTGTATGACAGTTGTTAAGAAATAGGTGGACAGCAAAGAATTCTGGGTGATTTTACAGTGTAGCACGTTGAACAATTGGTCAAAACTTACGGCGTGAATTGTCGCTCTTAAAATACCCCACCAACTTGATGTCCTCGTTCAGGTTATAGAAGCCTTTTAGCTCCCGTTCATTGTCAATGATCTCCACTGGATCCTCGATTACCTGGGAAATGAGATCCATAGAATTTCATGGTAGGGAAATGTATTTATGATGAAATGTAGACAATTCTAAAGCAATTACAAACTTTCAAGCACCACTGTATGGTTTGTCCCACTGGTAGGTGTGGAATGATACACTGCCCCACAATTTGAAATGATTAATGATACTGGATACCCAATTTGATATTCTCATAATATTTGTAGATTAGATATGAATGGAGAAAAAATATGTCTTCATTCAGTTTCTACGAATGAGAGGAATCCTAAGAAACAGGAGGAATCTGTGTGCATGTATGACATGTATGTACTAGACTGCACATTTTGGTGATTATACAACTGTTTTAGACATCTTGGTTAATGAATTATTATTGTTCATCATATGATGCTCCATCACCCTGATTCACATTGTCATGTACTGCAAACTCTACACTATTACATTCTACACTATGTTCTGTCTCATCCATCATAGAACCCAGTAGAGAATGCCCGGCCAGTTAATTCACCTTTACACATGTAAATTCAAATAATATATTTTTTCATTAAAAATGTTTGACTTGTTTGGTTTTCCCATGTGTATGTGCACCTTTGTCATATATAGTTTACATGTCAGTGTTTAACTGTTATCTGATACACTAATCTGTCTTATAATATTTTGTTCTTTCTTGTTGCACTGAGCATGTTAATGACACAAGTATAAATTCTTCAGACTAAACCGTTTGTTCTTAACTTGTCTGATATCATATATTTGCTTGGTAAATATTATCAGAGCCAGAATATTCACTAATTCCTCGGGAGAATTGCACATGGTAAATTGACCACTTGCTGATGACAGCCTAATTGCTAAAACTAATTTGGTCACATGACCCTATGAATTGAAAAGCTCCATGCTTACACACCATTAGAAAGATTCACACCATGATTCCACAACTGAGATTAGCCAGTGGGAAAATACTGGAAAACACTTAGGCGGGTGTACTAGATAAGCTCAGAGAGCCAGATCAGCAGGACTTACGTCGTAGAGGAATTCCACAAGGGTGTCTGCAGCCAACTGTCCATCATACTCAATGATCTCGTCATCCGCAAAGATGTAGATGCTGTCAACCTCATCCAATCCTGACCAAGAGAGAACGGTTATAATAAACATTTAAGGTTTGAGGGTTTCTGTGGAGAGCATGTCAAGTTAAAGACTAATATCATCTATGCAATGGTCTTCTTTACTGTTATGAAAGCTGGACAAACAATCATGAATTTGAACCTCAGAGCTGGTGGAGAGTTTTGGGAGGCAAGAAAACAAATGTTTCCATGATCAAATAAAGCCTAACCTCTGATTCCAAGCCCAGATAATCTTTTTAAGACCAGTAGTAAGATGTATGGAGGCAAACAAAGAGGTTTTCCCAGTTAATAATTACTTGTTGCTTCATTTGAGCATGTCAAATAACTAATTGCATCTGTAAATGTGGATCTTGTGTTTTTCTTGCCCTCTCTTTCATCCTGTCTGCACTTGTGGTCTTGCAGTGTTCTGTTCCTGATCTGGCGTTAAACCACAGTCCTGGAGGATAGCTGTTTTTTGTATTCTGCCAGTGGAGTTCTTCCAGTCAAGGTTCTATCCACGAATTTGGCATTGTCCAAAATATATTTGTCCATTTGTAAATGGTTGAAATGACAAATAAACCTACTTGAATTGGTTAAATATTTTAACATAATAAGTATTGTGTCTCTATGAATATCAGGGTTATAATATTATTTGCAATAACAGAACCCTGGTCATTTATTACTTTTGTGTTGACACATAAGAGAGCTACAAGCCAGACCTGAACGTCTTATCCATGACCGTGCCCATTCTTCATCATGATGTGTCATGTATCTGCCACTAGAGGGCAGTTCTGTTATGTTTGAACACAGAGGACATCCTACAGATGTTAAAACACTGCGGGGTGCTATTAAACAAGCCTCCAAAGACTGGGACAGGGCCGAAGTAGGAAGAATGATTCCTTTAATCTTGTCTTTGAGTGTTCATAACCCCCCAGGAGGGCAGAGTGAGCGAGTGCCGAAAGTGTGACGATTATTGTGTTGGGGTCCAGAGATTACACTGTAAGGCCATTACCCAGTTTCTTGGCAACGGCCACATCTTTCTTCTCATCCACCAGGCCGAAACCAATATCTTCGTCATCCAGATCGTCGAGCACCTGGGCGGCAAGCTGCGTACACACAGAGAGAGAATCACTGCAGCGGGCAGTCCCATGCAGGTGTGCAGAAATCTAACATCTCTTATACACACACACACAAAACATATAAATGTTTATGTGCAACCTAGGTCACAAGCTGCAAGATCAAGCAAAGGCTTTCTATTCCTTCCCAGCAACATGGTGCATGATGTGTGAGTGACCGAAGGGCGTCCTGCTTTGTAACACACTGTTTTCTTGCTAAGTTTACTATATATTACACATGAAAATGTGGCCTGTGCACAAATGTATTTATCATACTATAATATAATA
>JBBKCR010032132.1:0-11549 GCA_037577295.1 Ladigesia roloffi
AGTACTTTTGTTCATATAGTGTATGATAAAATTGTCAAAACGCCCGCTTATTTGACCCACTGCACAATTTGGTGCTGAACTTTGAGAACATATTGAACGCTGTATTAAATAGTAATAGACTGTGTTGGCACTCTCTTGTAGTGGAGGGCCGCCCTCTGGTGGCAGGAGGCCAGCACCGCAAAGAATAAAACCGTTTTAACCCTCTTTTATTTTTTTTATTCCAGTGCCTGACAAACATTTTAACTTGTCTTTCGTGAGCCACACAATACTTAAGACTAGACTCTGAAACGGTTTGTGCCCTAGTGAAAGTGAGGTAATGCCTGATCTTTGTCCCAGATTCTGTGTCCAGACACTATTTCTGGGCTTTCTGTCTGGATCAAAAGCAAATATGTTTAACTTGTGCAAGGCTGGTCAGCAACAAAAGGACCTTTTCCCTCTGAGCATTGAATTAAAAGCCCCTGTAGACTTTAGAGGATGAGTTAAGAGGAGGATATGATCCAGAACAGCAAGCTTTTATCTTGCACAGCGTCCCAATCTACATGTGGTAATGATTTTCATTTTTATACACCGAGATATTTTTCATTGAATTTACATTGATTTCTCTCTCTCTCTCTCTCTCTTCATATTGATTTCTCAGTATTGAAATGCGTTTTACGTTGCAGTTTATTCAAGGCAGGAACATTTTTTTTTAGGTTTAGTCATGGTTGTCAGAGCCGTAAATATCCAACAGAGGGCGCTATCTAACTTCGCTTTAACTCTCCTCAGTGCAACGAGTCGCGCTGCAAATCACAGCCACTTTACACAAACAGAAATGGGGAGAAGGCTTTTCTGTGCTGTCAGTTGCTCAGAGCAAATTTGTCAGTCTTGTTTGCTTTAAAGGCTGCGATATTTTAATGATCACTTTACATCTTTAAAAGTCTTATACACATATTTTAGAGTTGATGAGATGTTGATCTCGTGGGATTTTGCTGACAGCAATGACCTGAACTCAAGCCTGATTATCACTTTTTCCAGGCTAAATTAATGTCTAAAATGAACCTGTCATCTATTAAATAAATAACTAAATCTCTCTCTAAATGACATTGAAATGAACCATTAATGACATTGAAATCATATTTCTGGAATGCCAACATATTTCTTCTCTGGACAGAATAGTTTCAAACCTTTGTTTTAAATTATTTTCAGATTCAGTATTTAAGTAAAACCTGATACTCTGCTATTACTTTCAACAATGTGTTCATCAAGCAGCCTTTTTATGTTAATGACGACTTTGGAGATCACCTTTAAAACTAACCAGATTGTTTTGATAGATTGATTCTGCTATTATTGAAATTAGATCAAAGCAAACTTTACACAGCATTGTAAATTCTAACCTAAAGAAAAGAAGGCAAGGATTCTCCCGACCCTCCAAATTGGGTTGTGATTGAGTGTATGAAAGAGTGTGATAACTCATGCAGTAGATCCTCTTGCTGAGAGGAATGGCATCTCCTTTAGAGAGCAGAGCTAAGTGTAAGGCTTTTCTCCTCTGGGATTAGAGGCTAAAGAGAGTAAGTGCATTTGTAGAGCTCGTAATGTGATACACTCTGAGGTGTGCCAGTCTCTGCTGGTATTATAGAGTAAAGTTCTTGACTGAGAGGAGTTGATTTTTTTTGCCTACACTTCAGGATGTGTTTTGCTGAATGTTAAAAGCAATGTTAATCTGTTTCACTACAGCTTGTTGTGTGCAGCTCAGCTTGGCCCTCCATGCTGCGATTGCATAATATCAGCTGCCTTGGCGGATGTGAACATCCGTCATTGGGAAAGCCTTTAACCTGAGAGGGGTGGGGGGGACCTTACCGAACCTGCTTTTACAAGTTGAGCCATGGAAACTGTGTTTTGAGTGGGTGCATTTTAAACTGTCGGCCACAATTTGGAGTGCAGAGAATTGTTTGACATATGAACAACGTTGCTGCACACATGAAGGGAAAAAAACAAACTTCAGAATTATAATACTGTCCCTATTTCTCAATATGAATCATTTTACACAGATAATGTTTTGAACCTTGGCCTGTAGTATCTGCATGTTAGCACTCGCAAGAAATACAGTGCATTCAGACAACATTCAGACCCCTTTCAATTTTTGAAACTTTTGCCATGTTGTAGCCTTTGGCTAAAATAATGTAAATTCATTTTTGTTTCCCATGAATCTACACTCAGTCGATTTTTTATTACAGAGTGGCTCAATGTAAGCCCCTTCTCAGTGCTAGACACATGTAATCCTGCATAGAGAAACACCTAGAGGACTTCCAGACTCTGAGGAACAAGATTGTCTTGGCTGATGAAACCAAGATTGAACTCTTTGGCCTCAAGTCCAAGCGGTGTGTGTGGAGGAAACCAGGTACTGCTCATCGCCTGCCCAATACCATCCCAACAGTGAAGGATGGATGTGGCGCTTCAGGCTTCCGGGGTGTGTTTCCGTTGCAGGCACTGGGCGACTGGTCGTAGTTGAAGGAAGGATGAATGCGGGAAAATACAGAGATAACTTGGATGAAAACCTAGTTAAGAGTGCTCAGGACCTCAGAATGGGCTGAAGGTTCACCCTTTGACACGATAATGAGACTAAGCACATAGCCAAAACAACACCGAATTGGTCTAGGAACAACTCCAGGAATGTCTTAAATGGCCCAGCCAGAGCCCTGACCTAATAGCTGCAACATTACAAATGGAGAATCATTTAAAGGGGTCTGAATTCACTGTACAATGCTTGTGTATCAGTATCATGTGGGAGGAGGTGAGGTATCTCTCTGTCAGGTTTACAAGTGAAAGATATATGTTAGAAGTCTTGGACTATTTGCATATTATCCTGCTGCTGTTGCCCAACCTACTCTAGGCATTTACACCTTCCTTTTAATTATCCTTTGTACATATTTGGGCATTTTCCTTAGTAAGGAATGGCTCACATGCGAACTACTTCCTCTACCACCCCCTCTCTGGATCTCTCTCTTTCTCTCTCTCTCTCCCTCTCTCTCCCTCTCTCTCCCTCTCTCTCTCTCTCTCTCTCCCTCCCTCCCTCTCTCCCTCTCTCCCTTTCTCTCTCTCTCTCTCTCTCTCTCTCTCTCTCTCATAAATACACACACACAGTTTAGGGCTTGTCAGGATGTGATGTATACATATCCTATGCATGTTATGGGTAGTATCTCCTTGTAAGTCAGATCCATTTTTTGCTCCAATAAGGAAACCTTGTTTTTTATCTGGCAAAGGCACACAAAAACCACACACACACACACACACACACACAGCCGAAAATTCAGACAGACGTGGCCTTGCAGGAAATGACGTCACACCACTTTGTCCTATTCCTCTTTTAATTCAGCACGATTTAGGCCACTATAGCCCATTGCCCTGTTGGAGTCAGAGGAAGTGCTTAATTTGAGTTTGTTATTCTATTTCCTTCTGTGCTTTGTTTTGTCGGTCCCTGGCCTCAGATTGCTTTGTGGCTCATTATGAGCTTCCTGGTTCCTGTGTACGTGTGTGTATGTTTTGGTGAGTGGAGGGGTGGATGATGCCATGGCAAACAAAAAATAGGTTTTAACATCACTGATGGGTCATTAGACCGGTTTAAAAATACAGTGTAAGGTTAGCTTTGGTATATTTAACGATTTCTGTGGTACAGACCAAACTTTTTCTTACCTGTATTCTGGTAATAAATATAAACAATATAAACAAACGTGTGGTCCTTGGTCATTTTAAAATTCACACTTCCAAATGAGCTGTGGTTCTGCTGCTAGTGGGAGCCCATTTTTATGAAAAGCCTTTTTTTTTAAACATTGAATTATTCACAGACATTGTGAATATTGATAATGCAGCACAAGCTGTGGATAATAATTTATAATAATAATTTATAAGTGCCTTTTGTCATTAGGGTTAGTACAATGCAGTCATGCATTAATGTGACTATTTGGTGTTGTGTAGTCACCCTTTTCTGTTTGGTCAGTGCGTGTCATGAAATAAAGTCAAACAAATGCTTTTGTCGTATGTCGTCATATACACTGGTGTGGCGCATTTGGAAAATGGTACAGAAACATTGAGGATAGCGAATGAAAAACCTGCACTCTGGGGTGGACTTTAAACTGACTGGTTTCTGCTCTTTAGCAGAGAGTAGGAACATTCACTAAGCACTTTCTGATTAAGTTTTTCGTTAGCATTGTGAAATTGTGGATCATGTGATACTATAATACTGTTATCTGGGAAAACTGTGAAATTTAATATTCAGTTCTGACCAGTTTTCCAGAAATTTTGTCGGAGCTGTGAGGAAGAACAATTCGTGTTCTGGGGAATTTCTGTCCTGGGGACTCTGGGTATCCGTAAAAGCTTGCATGGTAAAAAAAAAAAAAAGGTAAGGAAGGAGGAGTAAGAAGATGCAGAGTAAAGCATTGTGAAGTGTATTTCTACAGTTGCAGTATTTGTTTTGTACTTCTGTCTGATGCTCAAAACATTACTGCACCGAACTCCTCCATGCACTGGCTGTCCAAACACAAGCTTCGCTGATAAACAATAAAACAGCATCTGTCTTCGTGCTCTGGCTGACTTATTGTGTCCTGGAAATTGTCCTGACTTGAATTTTTGTCAGTTGTACTCTGGCTGTCCACGCCCTGGTTTTTATCAGTCCAACAGGAAAGTCACCAGCTCAGGTAAGCGTGACAACTAGTGATGCGTGGTCAAGGTTTTTGACCTGTGCCTGCCCGACCTGTTTTGAGAGCCGACCTACTCATAGATAATATTTGTTTATTAAAGCTCTGGACCAGCCCGACAAGCAATGTTTCTGTAAGTTCTTTATAACAGAATACTGCTTTGTCACTTTTTCACACAACATTGTGTAATGACCTGAACCTGCCTGGCCTAGCATCACCAGTGACAGCACTGAGCCCAGTGGAGTGGGACTGAAGTTTTAAGTTATTAATCCATTTGCAACCATCTAAACATTTTATTGTTCTGTTAAAAAGACAGTTTTGACGATTGCCTGCCTCTACAGAACTTGTCAAAAGAGCATGGCTCTTTAACATGTCAATCAAAGGCTCTTTCTGTCAACATAAGCAGTTCTAGGCTATGATAAGCAACAATACCTTCTAGATATTCTGGTAATATGTAGAAGTCTGGCTTGTGACACAAATAACAAAAAAACAATAATAACATAGGGAAATCCTCATGGCTTGCTAGACCTTTAATAATGTATAAGAAAAAAACATGCCTGTAGGTTTTAGTTCATGTCAATTTAATGGATTTATTGGCCCATTCATCCACTGATAACATTGATTACCGTTTCCACCATTTTACCCTGCACATGTAGTTTACAACAAAGTCAGGAAGATACGTCTAAATAAAGTAAAGCAAATCTTTTGTAAATATCTATAATTAACTAGTAAAACCCTAAGCTGTCATGAGTCAGCATTTTGTGATTCAGTTTCGAGGTTCCCAATCTTTACCCTCACCACTGACTCTACAACAGTCTCCCTCTATTGTGAAGATACTAATGGTTGAGTCTTTTGTCTATCTTTGTCTTGCAGGCACGCTCCCCGGCCACATGACTTATGACTAACTGCTAATCACACTACAGCCAGGCAGTACAACTGCTTAAGTCTGTGCTTTTGGGTAAAAGACGTGTGCTCCTGTAATAAAAGATGATTCAACTTTTACAGTTACCAATGAGCAAGTAGTTAGAGGGGAAATGCGCTGGAAGTTTGTCAAGCCTTTCAGTAAGGCCGTGTGTGCATTCTGCCGTTGGCCCCTCTGTGGTTTGATATGGAAAAGGGAATACAGTTTTTTTTTCACTTGCACCTGGTGGGGTGTAACGTTTCCTCATGGTTTCCGTTCAGCGTGGCCTGATTCGCATGCTGGCAAAAGTGGGTCAGCTGGGATGTCACTGAGCGCATGGTTTTGAACAGTAGCATTGTGTGTCAGCAGGGAAATGGATTCTAGCTTAGGTGTAAACATGCAGGGTGTGAGATGCAGAGAAACCTGAGGGGAAAAAAACAGTGTCTGTGGGTACTGGTATGTCTGTGCTTGTGTCTAAAGCACTAAACTGAACGAAACTGAGTCAGCGGACATGCAGGAATCGTGCAGAGGTGATCAGTACAGGTGTCTGCCAACATGCTTGGATGCAACCTTGTTTGATTTGTATAGAAGATGAATAAGAATCTGAATCAGAATTTTACCTCAACACTGACACCTTGAGAAGTTTAAATAAAAATGGGAAAAAAGCTCAATATAAAATACACTGTTATATGCAGAATGTGTACGTTAGGTATAGTGTAGAAGAATCCGTAATCTCTGTGTCCTGTGCTAAAGACAGAATGGATAAAAGTAAAACAATGGATTAATAAAGAAGAATGTAATTATATATTTTGTTTAGATCTGTGTTTTACCCACACTACTGAATATTCCAGCTTATCCAGTCAGAATTTGCTTTCAACACAGGCATAAAAAGTGAGCTGTCTGCTAATATTGTAAACTTCCCCACTGAATTCTTGTGTGAGCAGTTATCAGCTGTACTCCGCCATGTCTTACCATGTGATGGCGCCCTCTGACCTGTGTTGTAAAGGGGCACAAGGACATATTTGACATATTTCCTGATTGGTTGCTGTTTCCGAACACACGTCTCTGTGTCCTGTGCCCTGCCTGCCCTTCCCATCATGCCTCTCTAAGTGGTTTGGAATCTGGTGTTTCCTGCACAACCTCTCTGGAGTATCTGCATTAGTACAGCTGTCCATGGAGCTTGGTGGTGCTGAACTGTTTCAGTGTCAAAGGGTGTGGAACAGAGGGACACAGGGCCAATCCCTGGCTTCACTGGAAAAATATTTCACATCCACTTCCATGGCATGCCTGGAATTCCTCTCGCAACTCCATGCGGTGCTTTTGAAGTGTGTTTGTAGCCATGCCTCCTCAGGCAGGGGAAAAGGAAATATTTGCCCGTCCTGAAATAAATGGGCTTTAATTGCAAGGCCAGCAGTAGTTTGCGCTTTGATGAGGAGAAGTAATTGATGTTTTAACCACTCCCCAGACCACCACACCGCACATACATCCCTGTGTGCTCTCCTGTGCTGCACCTTAATTCATAAGTCATTATTTTAAACACTGCTTGCTCATTAAAACTGGCCACTTTTACTCTTAGTTCATGCACCCACTCTTTTTTTCAAATGTAATGTTATATATAGACTCTCTATTACATACACATCTACACACGTCAACAAAATTGTTGTTACACCTGAAATTGTTCCAGAAAATCAAATATTTCTCACAGTAAATGATTGTATTAAGGCATGATTTGCTATCCACATGTTTATTCCCTTTGTGTGAATTGGAACAAAGCAAAAACCGGATTTGACATAATATCACACAAAACTCCAAAAATGGGCTGGACAATATTATATGAAATATTTTAAAAATATTTGATTTTCTGGAAGAATTTCAGGGCTACCAACAATTTTGTGCACGTGTGTATACACAAACTATTGTTGTGGGGTTTCCATTGATACATGCAGAAAAATGTATTCTGAATAATGCTAAATCTAAGCCTAACCCTAATCTTAAAGATCAGTTTGAGAAAGGTTGGCCAAACCTAGTTATTTTTATTAAATATTGTTTGTGTTCTTGCTTAAAACACTACTAGCAGAAATGATGAGTGCTTTGTGTGTGTATGTGTGTGTGTGTTTTTAGTACATTATTTAGTTCATGTTCATTCAAGACTGTACGTTTAGCAACCTTAACAAAGGCACAGCAGAACATTAAAGCTACCTGCCTAATGTATTCAGCTCTGTTTATTTATGGGAGGAGTGAATGCCAGAACCCAAGCTTTCCTCGCAGGGTTTCCCTGCTGGTTTGCCTTTCTTCCATATTGCATCCTGGTGTCATCTTTTCGCTACGTAAGCGATGCACAAGCGCCCGTTTATTGATGTTTTAAAGGTGCATTTTGTTTAAATAAATAATAAGTTAATACCAAAATAGCTGAATCAATAACAAACCATTTTCGTCACAGGGACCAGTCAAGTGCCCCCACAGTGTTAAAAATGTAGTAGCGTGTGTGTGTGTGTGTGTGTGTGTGTGTGTGAGAGAGTGAAATGGGCCGTTTAGAAGCCCTGAGCTTCTTGGAGAATTAGCCTTTGCTCACAGCCATGCAAATCCTGCAGAGACAAAGAGCCCAGAGTGAATTTGCAGAATTTGCAGGCCATCAGCTAACAGTGTGTGTTTTTGTTTGTGTGATCCAGGGAAAACCTGGGTGTTGGTTCAGGCAGTGAGTTGACTATTTCAATATCTCCAGTATGCGAGAGGGGGAAAAAAAGAAAAGTGTGCTTTAACCCAGAATACCCCAGTGTTCTGTTAAAGCATGCATTAGGATTGTGTAGTAATTCTTCATAGACTAGATATCAAATTACCGGGTGAACACACCCAGCTTCCTAATTATGAAATGTACCTCAAGCTAAAGCTGAAGTATGTGTTTCACAATTTTTGCAGGGATTGTTCTAACCATTCCATTACGCTTGGACAGGATTTACATATGTGACGTGAAACTGACGTGAAAAATAGCATGAATTTGCTGTCCAATGGTCACAAAAAGCAAATTATTTTTCTGATTTTTTTTCTGATTTTCTGATTTTTTTTCTAATTAACTGTATAAGTGAGAACTGCCGTTACTAAAACACAATTAAAGTTACTAATAAGCAGATGTTGCAGTAGGTTTTCATATGAAATTTTACTGCCAGTATCATGTATAGACACCTTAGAGTGTCATGATTATCTCAGATTGTGACTTTGTGATGTCTGAGTTTTCTGACTATATGCATATACGTTTCTGGCATCAGAGACCCTAAAACTTAAATTGTCTTGTTTGTCTGGCTGGGCTGTTGGTGCAGGACAGTCCAGCTGTTCCAGAGGTAATGCAACATTGCACTGTTACCCTAAAAAGCAAAAAGGATAGTTTTGGTGTCTTTTTTGAGTACAGGTATAAATAAATCAGTGTCCCTGCAAAGAACACAGTAAATGTATATAATCCAGTACATATTTATAACCCAAAGAGGATGCAGAATCTAATTTCATTTCTGTTTAAACTCGAATTTAAAAAATCTTGTTGTGTCTTCATCTGTAGTTTTATGGGGTCAAAGGGGTGACTGCAAGTGTAGTGTGGCTATTGCATTGTGTACACAAGCCTGTTTTTGTTTCAGTTCATCCACTGTGCACTCTCTGAGCCAGGGGCCTTTTCACGTGTGCATGTGACTTTACTGATATGGCCTTGCTTGTGTGCTGTTTCTTTCTTTTTTTATGACTCTGATCTCTTCCTGCGAGCCCTCAGGCTGCTTGGTCACTGTCTCAACTGTAAGAAATTCGTGATATCGAGTTGGTTTAATAAAGACTGTCAACATGAGATTGATGAGCCAATATTTTATGTGCGTGTGTTTGTTTTTCCGCACTCCCTAAATGAGCATTCGTTGTGATTGATCAGTGCTTTGGATTATTTAGCAGTATTGTCACTGAGAGGAAATGTGGGTTGTCGCCTTTCTTGCTCAAGGCTTCCTATTCGTCCCTGATAGCATCAGAACGAGAAAAAGGAGGAACCTTCCCACGCCTGGTTCATCTCTCTTCTGTCTGAGAGAAGGTTTTATCAGGGCTGGGGCAGGTCCCATTTGGAGCTGCTAATTGAACCCCCCCCCCACGAATGCCTCTTTAGCTGTAACACCACCACCAATAGACTGCCTGCTACACACATTCCAGAAAGAGGTCAAGAACACAACCTCCACGTGTCAGGAAAGTTGTCGTGAGAAGTTTAGTAATGAGATTTATTCACACAGCTTTCTCATTTATGTACTTTGCTGTTAACATGGTGAACCTCCATTGTTTTATACACACACACACACACACACACACACATTCATGAACAATGAACGCCATTTGACAAGTTGCACATTTCTGAAAATCCCCATATGTTTATTTTCTCATATATTCTCACATAAGGCCAGAAAACATACTTATTATTATTTGTGACTAGCGTCACCGCTGAGGTTCCCCTTCAGCAAGGTACCTCCCCCCCACTGCTCCCCGGGCGCCTCATTGGTGGCAGCCTCCTGCTTCTCTTAATGAATGGGTTAAATGCACGGAAAACATTTCACTGTGTTTCATATGTATGACTATGCATATGATAAAAAATGTATTTGTATTTGATGTTTTATTTGCTTTAAAACAATAGTTGAATCAAAATCAGTGCCACAATACTAACAAGTTTTAGACGCTTACAGCCTGTTAGCATCATGCACACTGCATGGTGTAGCTTGCCCTAATCTGTATACAGTAATTTCCATCAGATTTAATTACTGGTATTTGGTTTCTGACACTGTATCTGATCTATAAACATGAACAAAAGTACAGGATGCGTCAAGTATATATTTGTATGGGCTGGTATTTTTTTCATTATTTAAATCAGATTCAGAAAATGTGATTAGTTTGAAAACATTACATTTCTTCCAAGATAATCATCCCAATAATCATCCCTTTTATATCTGAGTAGAATTCCTCAGCATTCTTCTTTACATTTTTTAGAAGTACAATTTATTATAAAAAACCTGAAGTCACTGGAATTTATTCAGAGATGGTCCAAAATACACAGATGTTCAAAATATTTGCCAAATCCTAGGGCACTGTAAACAAAGTCAGATTTCTACTGAATTTTCAACTGATAAAATCACTTTCTCAGGTAATGTTACCACAGTCAGCTCAGCCCAACACTCTCAATGCAAAGGTGGGCTTTTTTACTAAGAAACTGAAGTAGAATAATTGAACTAAGTGAAAGATATTGTCTTGGTAAGAAACAAAGATTTCAAGTCAATTTATTAGCTTGACTGTAATTCTGATTGTTAAACACTGAATGAATATTTGACTGATCGAGCTGAACCAAGAGACAGATGGACCAACACAGCAACACAGTGAATTGCTGAATATGTATGAATTTAGTATAAGACATTGAAATAACTCATCAAGTTAATTGGCTACCAAGGTTACAGTACTAAAACTGAAGCTGACCTTTTATTTCCAGTTGAGCCTTAAACTAATCCTCATTGTCTAATCGACCTTGAATGGTTTAACATTACATTCTGTCTGCTGCACCATTTATGAATGAGCAAAGAATGAGCAAATTCTAGCTAGACAATGGTAATGAAACTTGAGCACAATGTTTGCAATGGAACAGACACTTGGCGCTCTGGTAAAGCAGATAAACTGACACTTAAAATACGTTTCTAAACAAAGATTTCATGGCGCTTTTATCGAGTTGAGCAAAGTATATAATATTCATGTATAACCCCATTAAATATATTTATATATTTTAATTTTCACACATATATATATATATATATATAAATAGATATGTGTATATGTGCATATATATATATATATATATATATGTGTGTGTGTGTGTGCGTGTGTGTGTGTGTATGTATATGCATGTATATATGTGTGTATATATATATGTGTGTGTGTGTGTGTGTGTGTGTGTGTGTGTGTGTGTGTGTGTGTGTGTGTGTGTGTGT
>JBBKCR010032196.1:0-11546 GCA_037577295.1 Ladigesia roloffi
CAGAGGCTGGCCAGTGGGCCAATTTTTTGTTTCCTTGTCTTTATGTTTGTCTGGAAGGCATGAAATAGTGATGCTGTTTGACATCCTGTATAGTCAGTGGAAGGGAGCTGGAAGCTGGTTGACGCTGGGATGGTGTCACTGGTAGCTGTGGGGTTTGAGCCTCAAAGCATGCTAAGATGGTTTTCAGTTCTTCAGCTACCGCAAGGCACGAGTCCCCTGAAGTTAGTGATCTGCCTATTGTTGTCCAGAAGGTGATTTTCTAATTTCTTTCTGTAGTCAGATTTGGCTTTTTTAATTGTCCTTTTCAAATCTGCTCTGGCAGCACTGTACAGATCTTTGTTACCTGACCTGAAGGCAAAGTTCCGAATTTTTATCTGTCTGCGGACCTGGCTGGTCATCCAGGGATTCGGGTTGGGAAACTTTCTGATGCGTTTCCTCATTGTAACATTCCCCACACAGAATGTGATGTAGGACAGGACAGCATCTGTGTGCGATGCCAGGTCCTGATGTTCAAATGTGCTCCATTCTGTGTGAGTGAAGCAATCTTGAAGCTGAAGAAGTGTGTCTTCTGGCCTTATGGTGATGGACTTGGTTACTTCTGAGAGGCGTGTATGCAGGGGTAAGGAGCAGAGAGAAGTGGTCTGACTCGCCTAAGTGTGGAAGCTGCGCGGCTCTGTATGCACGTTTAATGTTGGTATAAACGTGATCTAATGTGTTTTGCTCTCTGGTTGGACACTTAACATTCTGATAAAACTTAGGCAGGACAAACTTTAAGTTTACCTTGTTAAAGTCACCAGCTAAAATGTGTACCCTTTTGAGATAAATGTGCTGTAGCTTTTTGATGATGTATGATAACACAGCTGTTAGTTCTCTCTGTAAGAAAAAAGGATGGCATTTAACTGAAACTAATTCTAAGTTAGGTGAACAGTGAGTGTGTATGACTAAACCACCATCTTTACACCAGCTGTTATGAACATATATGCACAAACCGCCCCCTCTGCTCTTGCCGGAGTCTTTGTTTCGGTCCCAGCGATGCACAGTTCGGTTTGCTAGTTGCACGTCCACCTCGGGAATCAGTGGCTCCAGCCAGGTTTCGGATATTATTGAAATGCAGCAGTCTCAAACAGCGATTTACTCCATGAGTAGTTCCAGCTCATCCATTTTGTGGATCAGGTATCTCGCATTGGTGAGGAACATACTCGGGAGAGGAGGTTTGTGTGGGTCTTTTCTCAGTCTCGCTAGTTGGCCGAAGCGGCATCCCCGCTTCTGCTTTCTATCCCGACGCCACCTGCTGGTGCCGATAACAATCCACGGAGCACCGGGTGGTCTTTCAATCTTGGTTGGGATGTTGTACCCACCTCTCCAGGCTGAATCACCTCTAGACGATTCCTAGGTACACACCGTCGTCCTGATGTTTGCGGGAGCAACAGCGGCCGGGGAGGGCTGCCATGGAGATGAGGAGCTGGGCGATCCGGCCACGAGGTGTGAAAATCATCCTTCAGCTCCTGGCTGAGGATGTCACATGCCGGTACCCAACGCCTCTGCTTGGGTCCATACCCCTCCCAATTGACCAGATACTCCAACCCACCTCTGCGCCGATGTTCAGGCATTCAGGGGAGTCTGGATGGAGAGAAACATGAAACACAGGATGGATTTTTAAATCAGGTGGTAACTGTAACGACATGGGGTTTACTCGTTTCAAAACTTAAAAGGGAACAGTGGAATGAGGAGACAACTTGGAAAAGGGATACAGGATGCGGAGGTCTTTCGTGGAAATCCGGTTGGCATGGTCTTTAAACCAACGAACTGCCTGCTGGATGTCTGTGTCCTCCCACACCCGCTCCACCCGGCAGAACCAGGAATCCACTCCAGGAGCCACAGTGGGTCTCTGGTCCCATGGACAAAGCGGGGGTTGACGCCCGCGCACACACTCGAAAGGCGTCAGGCCGGAGGCATAGTAGCACAGTGAGTTATGGGCGTACTCTGCCCAGATGAGGAAGTCCACCCAGTCATGCTGCCGGCTGTGACAATATGCCCAGAGGAATCGGCCGAGCTCCTGATTGGTCCGCTCTGCCTGACTATTCGACTGGGGGTGATAACCCGAGGTAAGGCTGAACTCAAACGCCGAACGGCCCAGGAAGGCCTTCCACACCCTTGATGTGAATTGGGAGCCATGGTCTGACATGATGTCCTCCGGGATATCGTACACCCGGAACACCGACTGGAACAGGGCTTCCGTGACCTGTCGAGCAGTGGGGAGAAAAAAAGCAATGGAGAGAAAAAGGGATGAATCGGCAGCCCTTTGAGAACCGATCCACCACAAACAGAACCATAGTGTACCCGTTGGGTTAGGTGAGACCACGGCCTGTCCAGCACCGGTAGGGGCATTAGTTTTCCAGCTGGGAGAACACAGGGGCTTTTGGTTGTGGCGCATAACCAGCACGAAACCACTGACTGTCAGATGTATTGCAACATGGCTGGCCACCAGTACTTTTGCGCTACCACCTCCAGAGTTCTAACGCCTGGGTAACCGGATGTGGTGGTCACGTGAGCCCACTCTCTCACCCTCTGTCGCAGCACCTCTGGCACAAAGGAGGAATAGTGACTCCCTCGAGTGCCACCGTAATCTCTTCATCTAGGTCCCATTGAATGGGGGCTGCGAAGAACTGGGGTGGCAAAATAGGCTCAGGTTCTCCCGCCTCCCTCTTGGTCCCGAACTGCCGTGAAAGGGCATCAGCCTTACCGTTCATCTTACCCGGATGGTACGAAATCTGGAAGAGGAACCAGGAGAAAAATGAAGCCCACTGTGCCTGTTTGGTATTTAGCCTCTTGGGCTTCTTTAAATGCTCCAGGTTGTGGTGATCGGTGAGAACCATGGAAGGCTGCCGAGCACCCTCTAGCAGGTTGCGCCACTCCTCCAACACCTCCTTCAGAGCTGCAGCTCGCGATTGCCGACGTCGTTGTTCCTCTCTGCCTCCATCAGCTTCCTTGAGAAAAAGGCACAGGGATGTAATTTCCTGAGGAAGCCATGATGTTGCGACAGGACATCCCTTCCTTCGAGGCATCCACCTCCATGGTGTGAAGGCATGGAGCTGAACGCCCTTTTTTATTTTCCAAAAGCCGTCTGGGCAGCTGGGGTGAAAGGAAGGATGTCAGCGGGGCAGCCATGGTGCTATAGTTTTTAATAAAGCGCTAATAGTAATTGGCAAATCCCTGGAACAATTGCACGTCCTTGACTGTTGTTGGCTTTGGCCACTCAGACATTGCCTCTACTTTTGTCTCCTCCATGGAGATCCCCTCCTGGCTGATGCGGTGACAGAGAAACAGGATTTCCTGTTTATGGAACTCACATTTCTCGGCCTTGACATACAACCTGTACTCTAGAAGGTGGGTGAGCACTCTCCTGACCTGTTCTAGGTGTTCCTCCAAGGAACGGGAATAAACCAAGATACCATCTATATAGACGATCATGAATCGGTCCAACATATCCCGCAGGACACAAAACAGATGACAGATTTGGCCTTAAAAAATGAAATAAATAAATAAATAAATAAAAGTTATGACAAATTATAGTAAATCAGTAAATGTGCAAAATATAAATATATAAAATTATTGTAAAAACATCATTTCTAACAATTAGACTACAGTGTCTGACTTTAAGAGGTAGGTTAAATGAGCAAAACATAAAATTATACAACTTCTATCTAGTGAACACAATTTGTAAAGCTTTCACATTATCATCTTATTTATTTATCTATTTTTTTGCCAGGAAAACTAGTCTGTGGACAGTTTCTCACATTAAGTGGTACATTAAATGTGCATAATGTTAACAAAGATGTTCAACTTGTAGCAAGTGCACGCAATTTGTAAAACTTTTTTTTTTCCCAGGAAGACTAGTCTGTGAACAGTGGCTTTTAAGAGGTACATTAAATAATGTTCTGCTGTGTGATTGAGTAACCCAGTGGAGGAAAATCCCCTTGTTAAATGGGAAATATTCTTGTTAGCTGTTTAAATTTGTTATATTTTGAAGTTATATTTAAGAGTTAAGAAGTAATGTCCCTGTTGCTTCACATTGCATGGACCGCCCATTTGACATGTTTGGATAGTATTTGTGTTTGTCAGATTTTCTTAATTGTTATTGGTCCATGCACGAAAGTGGGAAATGTCATAGGTTGAGATCGTTAGTCCCGCCCTCTTCAACTTTTTTCAGCAGGACACTGGTTTCATGTCATGACACTGGTTTCATGTCTATTGGCCCTTTAACTGAGAAGCTAAAAAAAAGAAGAAATTTAGGACTTTCCTCTAGTCCCTTACTGAAAGCTCAGCTGAGAGCGAGCTCTCCCGCTTCATGCACATTGAGACGCCTTGTGCGGGGCAGTGCTCATTATATAGATCGAAAATTCTGAAAATGAAGGCTGTGAAACATGATCAGTGTTGTCCTTTTGGTGGTCACACCATTTACAATTTTTTGAGCAAGTCGTTTTGAAATTATCTGCATTTATCGCTGACCGTGTCATGAATATCGAAAACAAAACCAACTTTACCCCGGTCATTATTAGTTTTACAAAAGACACTATTGCTGATGTTGCTTAGCTGACCGTCTAACGGATAAAGTCCTGTCCATTTACTCAGCCAGCAAACTTGGACAAGCCTGTTTAACTCAGTCCTATTGGACTCCCTGTGACGACGTACTTTTCTCGATATTCTAATGACAAATGAAACATAGCACTGCCTGCAGAGACAGATAGAGACGGTGATTTCACTCGAGGTTAGATGGAGAATGTGAATTTAATTGGGAGAAAATCCAGACGATATATGGATTCAGACACAGACCGGGTTCTGTGTTTGGCATTGATCATCACTGATGGATTTCAGCTTTGACTAATTTGAAATTTCAGGAAAAAATACTGAGGACATGACCTCGATGTCCTCAATGGTAGATACGGCACTGCTTCTAGAGAGAGGGTTGATTGCGCATGCGCCAGTGCGGAAAAATGAAACCAAACAGAGCAGCAGACACATAACTGAGAGTAAGAGATATGAGACAAACGAGGTTAAACAAGTTTTAAAACCATTTGTATAGAACAGAAGTGAGACAACCAAGGTTAAATAAGCTTTAAACATATTCAGAGAACAGGGCAGAGAGGCGACCGGAGTGTCTATGAACTTATGGACGTGGGTTGCTGTACTGAAACGGTTGGCTAATTTGGACATTTTTGAAACTCCACTGGACTTTGTGAAATGGGACTGGATTTTTCTCCCTATAAAGGGGGATGGCGAGCCACTAGAAAATCGGATTGTTGGCCTTTTTTTTCAAGAAACTTTGATAACCCCTTCAGAGTCCTGAGCTGGGAGACAACCTTAGAAGGCCGTAGCGGACACTGGAGACACCAGTGCTCCACTTTGCCACAATAATGACAGACCCCTGGCTCGATTCGCTGCCGGCTTTGCTGAATCTGGGACGCCCCCAGTTGCATCCGCTTGGGAGCGGGCTCACCGGTGGTGGGGACGCCGTTTGCAGGTGGAGATGAACAAGGCTGGAGGCGTATTTTTTTGGTGGGAAGTGAAGGAGCGCGAGACTGGCGTCGACCCACCGGACCTCTCTTGTAGATGCTGGTCCAGCGCGATCGCCAGTCCGATAACCTCCCCCAGACCCATGTCACTGACCCAGCACGCAAACTCCTTCACCTCCTCACTCAATACTTCCCAGAACATGGTGAGAAAAGCAACATGTGACTCTCTAGTTCAATGACTGGACTGATCCCTCCGGCCAGGCCGGCAGGGATGAGACAAAGTTTCCACCCACTGTTATATGGCGCCCTCCAGTGGTCACTGGGCGGAATTGTGGCAGTACACACCCACCCCCCCAAAGACTCCACATCGGGGTGTCAAAGCTGACCCCCAACCGTACGGCCAACAGTGGGAACTGGGGTCGGGAGAGGGCCGAAAGGCATCCCCCTATGGATGCGGGGGCGGGGTGGCTGAGGAAGAAATCCAGGTCCAGAAACCGACACCAGTGAAGCATCCATCATGGCAGGAGCCGAAGCAGGCGCGATGCTGAAGCCAGGTGTCCTGGCTAGAGTGGGCTTGGTGACCGGCCCCAAAGGACAAAGGACCAGAGACTGCTCAAGGGGCAAGGCAGGTGGAGTGCCGTGCGATGCTGAAGGAGCAAACAGGACGCCGGGCGTAGCCGAGGGAGCAGACGGGACGTCTTGCGACGCCGAGGGAGGAGACGAGGTGCCGTCCCTCGCTGAGGTAGGAGACAAGGCGCTGTGTGACGCAGAGGGAGGAGACAGGGCATCGTGCAACGCTGAGGGAAGAGACGAGGCGCCTTGCGACGCTGAAGTCAGGCAGGATAAGGAAGATGAAGATCTGACAACAGGAAGCTTGGATGCAGTTGGCTGCTTAGTCGTATCTGGTCTGGTGACTGGAGATGTGGGCACGGTTTGAGACTTGGACGTGGCTGGAGACTTGGACGCGGCCAGTCTGCTGGCAAGAAAGTTGGACATGGTTGGCCCGGTGGCTTTAGACCTGGACGTGTCTGGTCTTACGGTTAGAGACCTGAACGCGGCTGGCCTGGTGGCTAGAGACTTGTATGTGTCCGGTCTTCTGGCTAGAAGATTGGAAATGGCTGGCCCAGTGGCTGGAAACCTGGGTGTGGCTGGTCCGAAGGTAGGGGACCTGGACATATCTCGCCTGGCGGTTGGAGCCCTGAACACGACTGGCCTGATGGCCAGAGACTTGGGCGTGGTTGGAGACTTGGATGCAGCTGGAAACTTTGGTGGCTGGAGACGTGGATACAGCTGGAGGCTTGGGCATGGCCGATTTGACCGTCGAGGACTTGTGTGGGAAGTACCTCTTCGTCACTCCAGTCGGAGGTGAGTTAATCTTCAGAGCTGCCATAGTCCAAAAACCATAACAAAAAAAAAAGTGGCCTTTCGTACTTGGCTGTGTTTGCCACCGGGACCCGTAGGAGGTGTAGGAATGGTACGCAGGACCCGGGTGATGTTGTTTTAAGCCCCGACTCTGGACTGGTGTATGACAAGAGCATTCTGTCACATGGCAACCGGTGAGCAAGGAGTAGAATGAGGTACAAGCATAGGTTGCCATCCGAAAATAGGTTTTTATTGAAATAACTAAATAAGGAAAATAATCTCATCTAGGGCCAGGAGAAATAAAGGCCTAACGGATACAAAATAATGAGTGTATGCACACGTCCTACACCAAAGGATCAGTGAACATTTATAACCAAGGAGAGCCGATAACCAAAGACCAAACATAATTAACATAACTAGAAACAGGTGAGAAGGAACTAATGGGTGAAGAAAGGTGAGGTAGACAATGAGGAACAACATGTGACTCTCCAATGACTGGACTGATCCCTCCGGTCATACCGGCAGGGATGACACAAAGGTTCCACCCACAGTTGTGACAATAATGTATTGGTTCCACCTTCAGGTTTTGTGAATCCATGGCTCAAAAGGTCAAAGCAGTTTTGTTGATATTAGGAATATCTACATAGAATGAGTCTTGCTGATATGAGAATTTATTATGAAGCCTTTGTTTTCTGTTTGCCTTTTGTTTTTGACACTTGTTGAACCTGGTTGTTGAATTATAGGTGATTTTCACTGTTGGTGCCTGTCTGTCTTTCGACCCCTGTCTCTGATCTTGCCTGCCTTTCAGCGGATCTCAGAGAAGACATCAGAACATCTTTTCAAGCCTTTGTTGCTATGATTGAGTTTAGTGGTTTATTATTTTTTTGCATTGTTTCTGTTGAAACTGGATTCATTATGGTGATAAATGCTTGTGTGTGCTATGGAATATAATGGCATTTATGTTTATATCCAGTTGTTGTAGGAACCAAATTGTGGCCAATCATTAAGCAGAAAAGGGCTTTTAAATTACATAATCCATCTGCGAGACACCGCACAAACAAAAATTATCCACTGTGTGAACAGCAACTGCTTCTGTTCATCTGGGACATAAAAGACCAGACATGTCTCACCTTATTTTCATGAGAATTGAGAAGAAAAATCTATGTATTTGCGATGTGAACAGCTGGCTGCATATGGCTCAAGGCACAGCTGGCCAGAGACAGCAATGTATGATATGAATGTTGCAAAAGAGGCATCCCCATAAGAGTTGATGAAATTGAGAATCTTTTCTGCATTTGCTATCATGCCATATGTGGTTTTGTGGTTCAGCTTGTGTTTTTAATTAGTGGAGTAGAGGTTTAACAAAGACTATTAGGTCTGTTGCTATCAGACAAATGAACTAGTCTCACCTGGGTCACAAAGGTTGATCCATTTCCAGCCTTTAGTCACAGCACTCTGCTTATCACCCTATGAATATGGTACCAGCATACTATCAAATAAAAAAAATGACCAGCATTCAATATTACTTTTCATATCAGGTAACAAAGAGCAGAGGTGGAATAAGCTAGGGAGTGAGGGTGTAGCATCTGGATTTGAAGGGGGCCAAATTATATGACCAATAGTAATAAAGGGGGGTATATGTTAATACAAATGTAGTAATATGAATTCCAAAATAGGTTAAGCAGGGCAAATTTGAAGTTTTGTACAGAGCCTCAAATCTGCCAAGAGGGAACTGACCAAGAGTGGTTAATTACAAATCAGAATCACTGAAGAGAAACATTAAAAAAGAGTTAACTTTAACTCAAGTCTTGGTCTCACTCCCTCACTAAACAAACAACTCACATGCTTTAAGCTTCAATGGCCAAAATGAATGTGACCATGAAGATGAGGAGTGGAGAGAGCCCAAGACAAATAAAATGTTTATAAGAAAGAATTGTGAGAGGGAGCTGAAGCAAACTCAAGCTCACTCTAGAAAAAAAAAAAAGATCATCAGAAGCACGGTGCAGAGTTATAAGGGCATGAACCTTTATTTTAAATATAACACATTTTATGTCTTTCCAGCAAAAATGTAAAATTTAAAAATATATATATTTTCATGTTTGGTTCATGGTTTGAAACCATGAAGTAATTTACAGTGAAGTCCACATTACATTTTTAGCCCCTAGAAAAATGTAGATACTCCTTTCATGCAAAAGAGCTTATTACCTGCATTTCTAATTCTGCTAAAATATATAATAGGTTGTTGAAGCTTCTGGGTTTTTGTAAGTTCTGAAAAAATATCACACCTACTTTTGAGGTATGTTTTGTTATAGTGTTGCTCTTTCATCTGAATTTTATTGCTGTTATTAGCATGATTAATAATCTTATCAACATGGTGCTATACTAATAAAATCCTTTAGAATTCTACACTTCCTTCTGTTTGTTAATATTAGTATTTGATATTCCCTTATGCTGTATTTCTTTCATTTTAACAATGGTTTGCATGTTGTATATCTGTTCTGTTCATGTTGGCTTTGAATTGCATAATGCATTATCTTACTGTTTAGTTAGCATTCTCTATTGCGTTAATAATACAATATTGTTGGCTATCATTCTGTATTACATTACCAATTTGGCTGCCTTAATACCAGTATGGTACCTTCTGTTAACATGTTATATTTCTTTACTACCTTTTCAGCTTTGATTATATAACCTTACCTGGTTGTGTATCATTTTGTTTAGAATCAAGCATTACCTGACTTGGTTGCCTTGATTATCATAATACATGATCATACTAACATTTTTCTTGCTTGGTATCTTTAATATTCGCTATCAGCTACTAGAATGAAGCCTCCAAAGGAAAGATAATATTTCCTGTTTGATGCCTCTGTTGTGGTCATGCATATGCTGCAAGAGAATGATCTTCCTGCAGCAGGCTGGTAGTATGTTTTCTGATTGTTGCATCTGGCTGTGCTTTTGTTTGCTGATCTACAGGGCCATATGCAGAGAGCATGGCCTGCTGAGTGTGGCTAAGATCCAGTGCTGGAACGGCACCGGTGCATCTGCTTTACTGCACCTCCCCAAGCTGCTCCCATCTGCCTACAACTTCCAGGTAGGGCCCACTCATTTTGTAGGGAGCACTAGGGTCATCATCTGTTAGTTTGCTCCTTTCCACAGAGACAAGATTTCCTGATGTGATTCTGATTTCACATCCCATGTGTTCAGGAGCAGTTCTGTTTCTTCTGTAATCAACGACAGGACATGATTTTTAAACAGAAGTTGACAAAGTTCATGCTGTGGACATCATGGGTTAAGACAAATATTTCTTTGAATAAAAGCAACGTAACAGAAGTGAAACAGGCCCAAATCAAGGTTGAGTAGAGATGGCTACATGAGTATGCTTCAATACATGAGTGGTGCATCCATACTTACTTACACAATTTTAATTTTGGCTACAGAATCAATGTTAGTGAATGGGTCAAGCGGCACAGCTCTACTTAAAGTAAATAACATGGTCTATATGACCTTATACTGTTGTGGTATTGCACTTGTTTGAATAATGAGCAGCTTAAATTAAAGATGTCATCTGTCTCTAAGACTTCATACAAACAATAAACAGGTCAATAAGTTGTCTTGAACTCCCAGCTCCAACCTTTTTGGACTTGGTTTTAATTTCACAAGTTCTTGTCATAAATGTTTTTTGGACTCGACATTGTTGGTCTTGACTCCAGCTCTAGCACATACCATAGCCTCACTTTTGGAGGCAACCATGCCAAGATTATCCTTTTGTTTTTACATGTCCTCACACTGTCTGCAGGGTTTTTTTTTTCTTTTGAAAAGCAGTCTGTAAATTCTGCACAATATGACAGTGAGTCTTTCAAAGAAGCATATAGTTGCGAGAGTTAAAGGAGTTCAGGCCAACATATCATTAAAATTTATTGAAGCAATACAAATAACAAGATGTCTTTCAGGTTTGCTGACAGACCTTTTTTGGTGTGGGTTCACATAGACCTTTTCTTTACACATGCCCCATGTCATAAAAAACACTGGTCCAGGGTTGGTTATTAATCTTTTGTAAAATAGTTTTTCACCATGCTGTACATCAGCCATTAGAAGCTCTCACAATTGACTTAATGTTACAATGACGGTATACATTGAAATCCATTTGTAAAATAATATTCTCTGATATATTCATAAATGTACTAAATGATGGTGATGGGGACGAGACCACCTATGCCGAGACTGCATCAAGACCAAGTCTTTGAAGGGTCAAGACCAAGTCAAGACCAAGGCCATTGGTTTTCAAATGCAGTCGAGATCGCGTCAAGGCCGAGACTTTTAGGAAGCAAGACCGAGTCGAGACCAAGACAATAAAAACAAGCCAGTTTTAATAGCTATGATTTAATCAGCCCATTTAATAATGAACAGATAGGCTTAAAGACTAAGAATTGTTTACAGGAGCAGTCCTGTACACTATTAAGAGAGGGCGGTCTACTGAACCTCCGTGTGTCTTTTTTCTATGATTTAATATGATTTGAATCACAGTTAGGGCCTGTAGTGCAAATTCAAATTTGCTAGTGGTATGTAGGCTTGGGCGGTATCACGGTAATATAGAATACCGCGGTATCTAAAAATAACAACGGTATCAGTTTCAATACCGTTATACCGTCGTAAAAAGAATACAATCCGTCA
>JBBKCR010032226.1:0-11544 GCA_037577295.1 Ladigesia roloffi
GTAGTTTTACCCCTTAATCAGCCTTAATCTGTGCACTTTTCCACTTAATTTTCTTTACTTTACTGGAAATTAAGGTAAAAATTAAGGTTAAATTAAGGGGTAAAATTAAGGGGTTTGGTTTTGTAGTGTAAGGCAAAACTTTTCTTTTATCCAAACTAATCTCTGTCTAAAATAACTTCCTATTCACTTGTTTTCTGTTTGTGTTTTTAAGGCGTGTTGAAATGATGTTTGTAGTAATTGACAACACATAGTAATCTATAACAAGTTGTAAAATATACTATTACCACATGTACACATACAACAAATCTATCTTTTCCTCCTGCAGCAAGTGACATATAGGTGAGAGCGGGGTTGGTTGTCACACTCATCATATCTCAGCTATTAGAATGTGCTGTTCATAACTGTTTACACAGAACGGTTCGTAATTAGTGTCAGAGGTCATCTATGTTGACAGTGGAGGTGAAAGCAGCACAACCTTGTATGTCATCTTTTTCTTCTAACTCATTACACAATTGGTTGACAGCAAAACAATTATTTCCATATTAAAGTACGAGAAAGCTACAAGTCTCCAAAATAGCGTATTATGTCAGTTGGGGTAGGTTGTCTCATTTTTTCAGGGTAGGTTATCACACATGCTACAGTGCATCATATGCAAGGCGTGGTCTCATAAAAACACACGTGTTCAGCCGGTTTGTGCTTGTGATTCTGAGGTGGAGTGACTGGTAAAATTTGATTAATAATCATCCTTTCTTTTATTTTTGCTTGAGTGATGTCGCTTGTTTGAAATTCAGTTTGAGGCAAAATCAAGTTTCTTCAGATTTTATAGTAGTTTGTAGTAGTTTTACATTCATAGTCTGTGGGGTTTAACATTGAATAATAATACTAATTCTAATAATAATAATACATTTTATTTAAAGGCACCTTTCACAGCACTCAAGGACAACGCACACATTTGCAAAAGTAAGAACAGACAATAAAACACAAATACAGTGCGTCTTGAGTTTCAACTTAAAAGCAATTTGTGCATTTTACATTTATATGTTTGAATGTAAAGAGTCCAAATAGGAATGCATGAAACTAATTTCATGTTTTACACACACAAGATGTGTTTCGTTTGATATTTCATTGAAAATAAAAATGTTGCATCATTTGAAATGTCTATATTTTTCTTTTTTTCCATTTGAATAACAGGGACAACAAACCCCACAGGGTGAGACAACCTACCCACCCCGCCATGGGGTTGGATGTCAGATCTGCACAAGGTGCATTTGACAGCCTATATCTTTTTGAAGAGAATGAATTCTACCAGAGCTAGGACTATCTATTTGTTCCTCACAAAATATGCATTAATTGTGTTCAAAAAGGGAATTCTTAACACAAACTGTTTTGGCAGTAATTATATATAAGTAAAAAGTGTGACAACCAGCCCGGTCTCCCCTACATGCAGTATTTGTGAAAACAGTAATGAATATATCTGTAAAAATAGCATTAACAGTGCTGCTAAAATCTGAACCCCTGTTTAAGCTGAATATCAACCCTGATGAGCACACACATCTTTCTTTGTATCTTTAAATAGAACATCTCCCGCTCAATCAAAAGGAAGGAATAAGGCTATTTAAATCCTGGAGTGAACTTCATAGTACTCCCGTAGGATTGGTCGAGAGGGTGAGAGAGTAATTCAGTTCAGCTGGGAAAACAGATCATGTGATTGGATGAAAATAAACTAGCTGGATGACATCATTCAAGCTGCACCCAGGCGGCGAGTTTTCCCACATAAACAGCACGTTTCTGCTTACAGGAGGACAACGGCAGACCATGTTTACTGGAAATGGGAAACTCCACATATAATGATTTGGATCTACAGCATTTGTCCCTTTATTGTCAGTCCCTTGATAGTTTTTTATAAGCTCGAGCTCCAGCACTGGAGTCACCTTGGCCTGCTAACATCCATAGTCTTCGATGAACTGACTGATGTGTGTTTGAAGAAAGAATACAGTGTAATCTAATATGGGTTGAGGACCCTTGAGGACTGGTTTGAAGAGCTCGGCATGAAACTAATTGGAAAGAATTTAGACAGTATAATTGCTGTTCTCTCGAAAGTGCTTCATTTGCCTGAGCTAATGTTGCGAAACAAAAATGACATTTTGCTGATTTCCTGTCATATAGCATGTGTTACAGTCATAGTCCACTGCTGTCTCACCAAGTCCTTCACACGCTGTTTCACACTGCCCTGTCCAATGGCTACCTAAAAAAAAACTAAAAATAATAGCATTGCTGATAAGAAATGAAGGAGCATTAGTTCAGTATCGCAGGCACCTGAGGCCAAGTGGACAAGAGAGCCCAGCTGACCTTGTGGTTTGTGGTTAGCGAGAGCTTTGGCAGTTAATGCTTTTCTCCAGATGTGCTAACCTGCTAACCAGCACATGCTAGCCTTCACCCTTCCAGTGTCTGTGGATTTGTGTGAATTCATAAATTTTGAACAGATTGAGGGGGGGACTCTCTTATGTGTAATTTAATGTATTTATTTTTAAATTGTTCATTATAAATGAAGAAACTAACTAACATGATCTAATGTGCATGCTAAATTTTACACCACTGCATTTGCATACATTATTATCAAAATAATAATTTTTAAAACTGACACTATTCAAAATAATGCTGTTCAAAATAATACATTTTGGGGTGTGGGGTTGATTGAAATATGAGATTACTGGTAACCTTTTGTAATATTTTGTCTCTTAATTGTGACCAGGAACATGGTGGAAAATAAAAAAGGTCAGTTTGATTTCTGACTGACTTCAGTAGACAAGCCTTTGCAATTGGGACTGTTTACATTTATATTTTTGTGGGTTTGTGTGTCAAGGATTCCTTCAACTGAAATACCAATATTGTAATAAATGGAAACTACTAGAGATCAGCTATCATTACATGATTTACATTGAATTTTAGTCTTGATTTAATATTTCTCTAATGCACAAACCAATTCAGTGGGCGAGGATAAATGCACCCAAATGCAGTAATGCTCTTGTCACTGCCTGTGTTTAGAAAGATGGGAAATGATGGGAAATGTCAACTTGAAAGCAGATCTGTGTGAAAGGAAATCTTCTCTGTCTCTGCGGGGTGGGCTGGGGAGAAATGGGCATGGCTTCACAGCTCTGCTGCTGAAGCTTCTGCAGAGATCCTTAGAGAAGGCAGAGAAGAGAAGAGGACTGCGTGCTCCGTCCAAGGCTAGAGGTGGCTGCCTTCTGACATTTAAAAAAAAAATTTCAGGTCACCTGACTCTCCACAGGAGCTCCGCAATTTATAATTTTGTCCTTGACATATGTGCTTTTCAGTGTGATATTTTACAAAATATCAGGTACTGAGACTCCATCTCATTCCCAGCGTGATCAATACTTAATAAGAAAAAAATCTCTCACTTTTATGTAGGAACTGAACCATCAGGAGCCTTTTTCTATGCAGCCACACTTTCCAGCTGAGGAACATCTTGAGGTATTTTTCTATTTTAGAAAAAACCTTCGATTGGTACAAAGCCTGTGCATTATGAGGAGGTTCTTTAAAGTTGGAAAAGTTTCTTCACATTCACACACATTCTAACATTGGCAGTTGTTCTAGAATGTGTAGAAAAAGAAGAGAGTAGCCAAATGAAACAATGTAAAACAGGATGAGGCGTTTAAAGGTCCACCCACTGAAAAGTGCTTTAAGGAACCAAACTGGAACCGATATGGCATGTAATTTCTTTGTATTTTCTCTATTCTCCTTTTGCGTTAATGACAGTATACACTTAAGCTGGGACTCCTGTGATGAACAGATCAAATGCCCCTGAGAGCACAACATGGTGCTAGAAATAGTGAATTGTTTTATTTTTTCTTTTTTGCATCTTTTTACCTTTAACCTTTATTCTGATTAGCTTTTTTTTTGTAATGTTCCAAAATTCTACACTTCCCAAAGTTAAATCAACAAAAAGATTTTCAGACCCCACTGTTTCTATGCAGTCCCTTTTCCACCACATTGTCACAAATTCAATGCAGTCTCACACTGGGCCCCTGCCTGGGTAACACTGATTTATGGAGTCCCTCTTGAGGACCGTGGAATAGCACCTATTAGATGAATCAAACTGCACGCCTAATGCTTTCCTGTGTGATCTGGTGGGATGTGAATGTCCTACATTGCTGCCACGACTTCCTCTCCCAATCTCAGCATTGGCACTGAAATGATGATTGAGCTGCCATCAAGTGAAACTTCACCAGTAATAGCAGCCATAGAAATCATTACTCTACTAATATCCTTTCATTTTTCCGCTGCTGTGTCGATAACTTTCCTTAAATATGCATCATTATTATGTCTTTCTCAGCACAAATGTGCACACACACCACGTTGTATTACCCATCCAATGTTTTTGTTCTGAATTCACAAGATACAATTGATCAATAATTTTGATCTGTGATGATCGTGGGGAGTGAGGAATAAAATTCAGTTCAGTAGCATTTAAAACAAAAGTATTTAAGATATGTAGGTCTGACTTCTGAGATGAGTTGTGGAATGCAGAAATCCAAAAGATTTTAATTATTTGATTATGTAAATAAAAGTTGGGTAGGTACAAAGTACTTTTTGGGCAGCTGTTTCAAAAAGTACGGAACTTGCACGGCAAGTTGGCCTCTAGGTGCCGCATGACCTCATTATGATTCGTTTGTGGAGTAGCAGCATCTAGTGAATAACGTTAGCTTCGCTAGCTAATATCTTGTGACGTAAAGTTCAAACGTCACAAAACATGCCGCATCACTTCTATATTCTTCAGTAGCACACCATATTTTGTGACATTTCATCCACATGGGGTGCTGCAACTGACATTTCAGTATCGTAAGAACCTCTTTTATCTGAAGTGGTTAAAACATTGGTTAATCTCTCTTGCTTTTTAGGTCAGTTCACACATTTTGCTTGGACCATACTGAGGTGTTTGCTTATCAAATAAATACATTTTCCAAAATTCCGTATTTTATATAAATGGCACTCAAACTCTAGTGGGCTGAGTTCTAGGTTTGTTGCAGTTTCAAAAATACCAAAGCCTAGTACGACAATCAGGCTCTAATGCCAGGACAAACATCCCAGCCTGCAATTTAGGGTCAGTGACACTGCCTTTAGGGAAGGATATGTGGTCAAACCCTAAGAAAAATATAATGATTTCAAATCTGCTTGCAATCTATTCACCATAGAGAGACCAGCTTTAAATGAGACCATCTGTGTCACAGAAGTAGCTCTACATCAGGGGTCACCAACCTCTCTGAAACTGAGGACTACTTCACGGGTACTGAGCCATACGAAGGACTACCAGTTTCATACACTAGTACAGAGTTTACCTAAACTTCATGTATAATGAACATGTTTTAAATGCTTTCTTTTAGATATTGTCATTTTCAAATAGATAGAAATGCAAATGCGATTAAAGAAGAAAAGCCCTTCGATATAATTACATTTTAGACGTTGTTCAATGGTGAGTTGTGCTATAGATAAATCCATCTGGAAGGTGGATCCATGTTTTCAAATTTGAACCTGGAGTTGGCTTGAACAACAAACAAGCGACTCTGAAGTGCTTTCAAATGATTTGTGAATGTAACATAGGAGAGTGCTCTTGAGCATACATACACATTATTTTGAATCAAAATATAAAAAGAAAAATATAAAGAATCAAAAAAGTCATGCTGTATATTGAATGATTTTGGACTGCTAGCTTAAGTGCCTTTTAAGTGCCTTTTGGTCCCAAAATCCAACCAGATTTCAGGACTAAGACTGTTTGTTTTGTTTTGTGTTGGTTTATTACTGTTTCTTTGGTACAGAGTTAAGATTATTTCAGGTTTTAGAATTAAGGTTATTATTTCACCACTCTCAGAACCCAACCTCCTTCACCCAAAATGACTTCTCTCAGGAAAAGAAACAATCTTACCTTTTCTTAATTTAACATTTCTCAGTGGCTTAACTTGCTCATATTCTATATGAAATGTTCGCACATTATAAAGTGCAGTTGTTTTTAAAAGAAATAAGAGTGTGCTTCTTTTTACTGGTTGTATTTTCCTGTGTGCTTTATTCAGTCCATTGATTCTACATGTGAACATCTATGTGAATCAAGGGGGTGGTCATACTTACGTAATACTCAAGCTTTCATATCTGCCACATTCCGCAAACCACGTTTTCAGATCCGTCGCATTACACAGTCCTGGCTTTCATATTTCCGTCATTTTATATTGCATGTCTGCACAAAGCTCTGTAGGAATAGCACTGAAGTGACTGCTGTAATGTGACGCTTTGACACACCCCAGACAGTTGTGTAAAGTGGGAAAATGGGCAGTGATATTGTATATTGGTGTATATTTGTTTTTAAATTCATTACCTTCCCATAAGGTAGTGCATATTAACATGATTCCACAACAATGTGAAGGCCAGACCTATCCATTTGTTCCGTAACAAACATGTACTTACAGCTGGGGCTCATGAATTTTGCATCATATTAACCTTGGTTGTAAAAATGTATGGGGTATTTATGTTTTAAGCATCTTAAAGATGACTTCTCTCTTTAGGCCCTCGAATCAGATTGTGACATCAGACCTCATTGCTAATGTGATGTGCAATTTTGCATAATGAATTTCCATCAGGTTTCCATTTGATGGAAATTTTGAAACAGAATCAGAAATGAGGGAGTGGACCTTCAACATCAGGCAGGCCCTACCGAGCCTTGGTTTAAACATAAATGGTTATGCTTTGGGATCATTAACTTAGAATGGATGAGTGTTGCATGGCCCATTATGCCTCTTCACCTCATCACAGCCAACAACCTTCTTCAGACCTCAGGAGGCTGATGGTGATGCAGCATCAAATATATGGACAGAAGCTGCAGAATGGATATGAAAACAAAGTATCAGCCTTAGTTTAGTTTTGTTTTTGTTTGTTATGTTGACGGTTAATGTTAATGTTAATGTTAATGAAAAAATGTTAATGCCCTAGTGTCTATGTGTGTGTGTGTGAATTTATATATATACATTTAATAAAAAAACATACTTTTAACATAAGTAAAAAGAAGTGGAGTAAAAATAGGCTTTTCAATTTTAAGTTGATCGTTAATGTAGTGAATGTAATTAAATCTAATATAAAACTAAAAATATTGGCCACAGCCAGGACATTTTAGCTAGTTTATTATGTTTATTTAAAAAAAACAAGGGTCCAGAACGTGGTTGCTGGAAACATTATAGCCTCCTGGACAATAGCAGAGACATTGAGCTTTGAAACTGTGGCTCCTTCATGGATCGTTTGTCCAGTACACTCCTCAGATACTCGACTGGATTGAGACCTGGGGAATTCAGTTCCCAAGGCAACGCCTTGAACTCTTTGTCATGAAACACTTCCTGAACAGTTTTTGCAGTGTGGTTGTGTCCATTATACTACAGAAAGAGCTGCGATTAAAAATGATTGTTGTCATTAAGAGATCAACTTTGCCTGCAGCAATGTATTTGGATGATATGGATTAAGTAACTTTCACATGAATGCCGGGATTCAAGGTTACTTAGCAGAACATTCTCCAGAGCATTTCACTACCTACTCTGGCTTACTGTCTTCCCATAATGCATTCTAGAGCAATCTGTTCCCCAGGTAAGCATAAACAATCTCCTGGCCATTAATAACATGTAAAAGAAAACATGAGTCATCTTACCAGGCCACCATCTTTCATTACTCCATGGTCCAGCTCTGAATACCACATGGCCGTTGCAGGCAGTAGACAGAGGTCACCTCTGGCCAGTCTGTGGCTACACATTCCCATACACAGCAAGCTGTGATACACACTTATCCATCACAGCTAATATTAACTTGTTTAATCACTGGTGCTACAGTAGTGTGGAGAAGGGGATGTAGTTGAGCATCACCAAGAAATTTGAGAACCAGTCATGGATTGATTATGCCCTGATGTATCTCTCATGCAGGAGTTGATCTACATTAATTTTAAATGTCATGTTTATAAACCCATTTAGTAAAATGATGGAAAAATAAAAAGGCCAATGGTGCCTGATCCCAGGGGTACTAGTAACTTGCCTTTTAGCTCCATGAGCCTCAGTGAGCCTTGATCACACATGATTCTGTTGCCGGTTCACTGGTTATCCTTCCACGGACAACTTTCCATCGTAACCAATTACTGCATACCAGAAACACCTCAAAAGACCTTCCATTCTGACACTACTGTCTAACCAACATACTGTATCACTGATCACTTCCTACCTAATGTACCCAACCCTGCCTTGACAAGTTGAGTCAAGAAAATCAATGTTATTGATTTCACCTGTCAGTGGGTTTAATGTTGTTGTTTGGTGTGTATATATTTTGTCTTTTAGTTTTGCCCTTTTAGCAATCACACTCTGCTCACACACATTTATCACTGAAAAGCTTGTTTACTGCAGAATTTAACTAAAATATCTATATGTGCTGATTCCCTTGGTCCTTGAGAAGAATGTACAGTGCACATGGCTGAAATAACAATAAAAATCTAATTGGTTTGACCTGACTTAATGTCTGAATTTAGATTTCATATTTAAAATAACTATAAAATGATTTATAACAACAAAGTGTTTTCCTCTTCATCCCCATTAGCTTGTTGTGTAAAATCTGCTTAAGGTTTGCTTATGTTCTTGTTTTTTTCTATAAATAGATAATATCGATAAATAAATAGATGTGCATGTAAAAATGATTACATCTACTTTGCAGAATAAATATATACATATATATATATATATATATATATATATATATTTGTATATATGTATAAATATTGGATATGATTGTTTAAAACATTTTTTTTGAAGTTCAAGTGAGACATCACACAATAGCCCAACCAATTTTTTATTGGACCCCCTATTTAGAAGTTTATTCATATAGCACAATACACAGAAGGTCATTCAATGTGCTTTGCAGAAATGCAGAATAAAATTAGGATCAATAAAAATTTGAATAAAATAAGAGACTAGATAATGAAAATGATCAAATAAATGAAATAATACATAAAAATAAATTAAAAAGTGCAGTAAAAGTGCAGATATCTTTACTTATTCAGTTTTGCATCCATACGACTGCACAATAACAAAAAGTATATGCTTCAGCCCTAGCAATAGCGAGTAAACAAGCAAATCACATTGTCAAATTTTAAAATGAATCATAGGGTTATTATTTCTTGCACTGAGGCAAAATAAGATCCCAGTTGAGCCATTGTCACCATGTTCATGTAACAGTGTAAATACTAACACAGGGTTGAGTTGTAGGCTTTGTTGCCTAGTACAATCACAAGATATTATACACGAACACGCAAGAAGAATGATGATTTGCTCATCATATGATATAGAAATATATAGAAAAATATATAGAAAAAAACCACGATGCCTCAGATCTGTCCAGCTGCTCCTTTTCATGCATTGCTCGGACTCTCACACAATGCAAATGTATTTCTCTCTTGGGAATTCTGCCTCAAAATAGGACGAAAAATTGATCGGCACTGGCTAAAGGATTATATTACTCTACTTATGTTCTACTGATTGAGAAGTGGTTTTAAAATCAGAAGCTCTTTTTCCCCTGATCAGTTCATTGAGTTGGTCCTCGCATATTTTTCTCACTGGCTGTAACAGCCGCCTTAGGGGAAGCTTTATTCATGCATTCACGAGCTCATGAAAAAGACAGTCTTCCCCGTCCACGTTACATAAGAGTGCTACAATGTCAATGAAAACATGCAGTGTAAAAGAGGGAGCGTGCGGCCCTTGGAACATCGTTTATTCTTGTGGTGAGAGCTGCAGTGGTGAGGACAGTACATTATAAGCATTCTACAGCATTTGTAGCCTATTATCTGGTGGTATCCTAGTGGGTAGGATGCTTGCCTTTGGACCAAGAGGGCATGGGTTCAAATTTTACGTTCAGCGTTCCATCACTGGGTTCCTGGGCGAGCCTATTAACCCCTAAAAGTATTCACCCTCTTAATCCCTGGAATTTCATATACAAAACACAATGTCCACTATGCAAATGCAAGCAACTTATTTATTGTGAAAAAAAGAAAACCTGAGAACTATTAATACCCTCCCAGAATCAATACTTGGTACAGCCACCTTTTGCAGTGATTACAGCAATGTCTCTTTGCATACATCTCTACAAACTTAGCACATCTAGACACTGGTATTTATTCCCAATATTCATGCCAAAACTGCTCCAGCTCATTGGATGCTGATTATGTATCACTATCTTTCAATCATCCCAGAGATTCTCAACTGGATTGAGGTCTGGGGTTTCCAGGACGTTTACCTGTTTCTCTTCCAACCACTGGAGTGTTGCTTTAGCATTGTGTTTAGGGTTGTTGTCCATCAGGAGAGGGAAGGTCCTGTTCTCAAATCTCTGGAAGACTTAGATTTACCTCAATAAATTCTCTATATTTTTTCTCTATATCTACATTATATCTTTCCCTCAGTTCTGACCAGTTTCCCAGTCCCTGCTGATGTGAGGATGGTTTTCTCTGCATGACGAGAGGTGTCAGGTTTGTGCCAGACATAGTGTTGTCCTTGATGACCAAAAATTGATGGCTAAAAATGGTTCTATTTTAGTCTCATCTGAGCACAGCAACATCTGCCACATGTTTGGTCAGTCTCCAATACACCTTCTGGCAAATTTGAAAAGGTCTGCATTATTTTCTTGGCCACTCTTCCATGAAACACATCTCCGTGCAGTGTAGGGCTTAAAGAGGTCCTATGGACAGAAACTCCCATCTCTGCAGCAGAGCCACCCAGCTGTCACCTATGACAGAATGGTCACTTTACATTTTATACTCTTTCCAAAACCAATACTTTATCCTTTGCTTTAACCTTTACCAATACTTTGTCCAAAGTAAGTTTTTTATGGTTATGAGAGAGGATGTGCTAAAGCTTGGTCGCCATCCAAGCCACTTAAGACACAACTGACCAATTCGGACAATTTGACCTTGAGTCAGATGATTTGGATGCAAATCACCTCATGGACCTGGATTAAAACTCAGTCCCATTTAGCAGACTAATGGTTAAACAGAAGGAGTGCTGTTAGCTCTTTAGTAGTAGTAGTAGTTTCTGTAATCAATTGATTGCTGGCTTCTCTCATACCTTCCTTATCATTAGTCTGAGCAAAAACTTGCATACTTTTTCATTCTTGATTAATGGTGGTTCCTTGAATTCCTACTTGCAAACTTTAGAGACTATTGTACTCATAGTAGCTTTAGCTTATTCAGTTTAAATAAAGTTGATTATGGTCATCTCTGGGAACGTCGGGAATTATTAAGACTCGTTTCCCCCTCTCTGAAAAAGTGTTTCAAACGGTAAAAAAGGAAACAGAAACATAGGAGAGTTATGTGTGGAAAACATAGGAGAGATATGTGGAGGAAATGTGCTCGTTTAATTGAAAGATACTCTCTCTCTACTCATTCATTCATATACCTATCTATCTATCTATCTATCTATCTATCTATCTATCTATCTATCTATCTATCTATCTATCTATCTATCTATC
>JBBKCR010032246.1:0-11542 GCA_037577295.1 Ladigesia roloffi
CACCTTCGACTTGGATGCCCTGGGGGTAAGCAAATAAACATCAGATTTTCATTTTGGGGTGAACTATCCCTTTAATCCCTGGTGTGAACAGGAGGCCAAACACATTACACCTTTTAACTGTCCCTTAGTGGTACCAATGGTGACCCCTAGCGGGCACCCGTCATAACACAAGTAAAGATCTTTGGAAGACCCCTTCATGTAGTAAAAACATTTAGTTCCGTAAAAATTATTTATCTATGTCAAGGGCACTTCACACTCTTGCGCCTTATGTATCTCTGTTTAACACCAATCATTTTGAGGGCTCTCTCAATACATTGGGTGTTATTTTGGATGCTTTAAGACATTATGCCTCTGATTTTTTAAATTACCAAGCAGACATTTGCAAGTCTTAAGAGCCACTCACATAAAGATACACTAATGTTACCAAACCTTTCATAAGCACACATCGAAAGTGTCCAATCACATAGAAAAAGCCCTGAAAAAAATAATTAAATACATAATTAATGATAAACATTTCAGTTTGAATACAAAAGATGGTGGATAACTGCTGTTATTTAGAGTTTCTTAAGATCAATGAGAGGTCAATGAATACAGCAAACAAACACACGTGTGAGTCATTCTGCACTGAATGTATCACGCCGAGGGGAATCACAATCGAAAAATTACAGAAAGAAAATAAATGACGAGGCAGCGTTCAGTGCCACTGAGTCAAAATGAAAAGAAAAACAATCAGTGCTGCCAGCAAATCACTCTTACTACATATGAGCTATATCAGCACATTTTGTGCAATGAGCCAAAATCCTGTCCATACCTGTTCTGAACTAGAAGGTTCTGTTACATGAAGCTGATCTAATGCTGCCTTTACAACAATAGGTGCTCTCAATCATACACTTTCAGTCTGAGGCAGATAAAAAGCATAAAAGACTGATTTTATCTCCAAGTTTACCTTCTTATATTTACATGCCCTGGGCCATTTTTTTTCATACATTCCATTTTCGGAAAAAAACAGCCCTAGAAACCTTTACAAAACAGCAATTTTCCCACCAGTTACCAGTCAAATCATGTTAACTAAAAAAGTTAGGGTTGCTTATGATCCTTAAATTTAGAGCTGTATTCCCTAAGCCTGGGCCTGAATGCCAGTGTCCTGCACGTATTAGTTGTTTCCCTGATCCCAACATGCTTGATCCAACTAATCAGCTCATTTCAACCCGTAATTAAATTGAGGGGTATGATGAAGCAATTTAAAAGCACCAATATCTGCAAGGTAGGAAGTTGATAGGTTTGGCTTAATGCTAAATTTGACCTAGATTAGATGCAAATGTACATCATTGATGAGTGCAGCATAAGACATGCTGTTTTTTCCAGGATGAACAGCATTGTGGACAATGGAGTGGAGTACAACCTCTCACACACAGGGGGTCAATTGTTAATTTCCCTTCTCTTTTAATTTTCTATGAAGAGTAACCAAATGGGGGTCTCAAAACAACTCTTGAATGACCTGAAGACAAAGATTGTTCACCATAAGGGTTTAGGGGGAGGATGAAGAAAGCTGTCTCAGAGATTTAAGCTGTCTGTTTCCACAGTTAGGAACATACTGAGGAAATGGAAGACCACAGGCTCAGTTCAAGTTAAGGCTTGAAGTGGCAGACCAAGAAAAATATCTGATAGACAGAAGCGACAAATGGTGAGAACAGTCAGAGTCAACCCACAGACCAGCACCAAAGACCTACAACATCATCTTGCTGCTGATGGACTCACTGTGCATCGTTCAACCATGCGGCGCACTTTACACAAGGAGATGCTGTATGCGAGAGTGATGCAGAGGAAGCAATTTCTCCGCACACAACACAAACAGAGCCGCTTGAGCTATGCTAAAGCACATTTGGATAAACCAGCTTTGGAAAAAGGTGCTGTGGACTGATGAAACTCAAATTCAGTTATTTGGGCAAAACAAGAGGTGTTGTGCATGGAGGAAAAAGAACACAGCATTCCAAGAAAAACACCTGCTACCCACAGTAAAATATGGTGGTGGTTCCATCTTACTGTGGGGCTGTGTGGCCCCAGGGATTGGGAATCTTGTCAAAGTTGAGGGATGCATGGATTCCATTCAGTATCAGCAGATTCTAGAGACCAATGTCCAGGAATCAGTGACAAAGCTGAAGCTGCGCCGGGGCTGGACCTTTCAACAAGACAACGACCTTAAACACTGCTCAAAATCCACTAAGGCCTTCATGCAGAGTAACAAGTACAACATTCTGGAATGGGCGTCTCAATCCCCAGACCTGAATATAATTGAAAATCTGTGATTTGAGTTAAAGAGACCTGTCCATGCTCGGAAGCCATCAAACCTGAATATACTAGAGATATTTTGTAAAGAGGAATGGTCCAAGATACCTTCAACAAGAATCCAGACTCTCATTGGAAGCTATAGAAAGCATTTAGAGGCTGTAAATTCTGCAAAAGGAGGATCTACAAAATATTGATTTCATTTCTTTTTTGTGGTGCCCAAATGTATGCACCTGCCAAATTGTGTTTAAACAATTATTGCACACTTTCTGTAAATCCAATAAACTTCATTTCACTTCTCAAATATCACTTTGTGTGTCTCCTATATGATATATTTAACTGACATTTTTTATCGTAACAACCAACGTATGTATTTGTGTGTGTGTGTGTGTATGTATATGGGGTGTTTCAGTACAGTACAATGTGAGACATTCAAGAAAGATCTGTTTACATAAAAATGTTCTGCAGTAATGAGTGCAACACTGCTTGTAGGTGGGGGTTGGGGTTCAGCTGGATCACACGGCGTTACTAACGGCGATACTTTTTTCAGAAATGAGTAATCAAACCAGTTACCGTTTCCCCCGTTACAACGTCGTTACCGTTACTGACAATAAAATGCACGTACTATAACTGAGAACACTGAAGCGGTTTTCTTGCAGCAGCGTCTCTCTCAGCCATCTCTCTATCTCTGGGGTGTCTGTGAGTGTGTGTGTGTTCGGGGCCGGGGCGGGACACAGTGATGATGATTGGTGGGTCTCTACACGTGGTGTAACTGGGAATGTGATGATTGTCTTAGATTTAGTACATTTCCATGGTTTGCCAATCAGGCAGAGTAGGCGGTTCCACACGGGGGCCAGGCTCCCTCATGCCCCCCCTGCCCTGAACAGCCAAATATTTAAATATTATTTTTATAATCTCGACATGCGCTGGCTCGATGAACAAAACTAACGCTACGTGTATTCTACACGGATTACACACGCACATAACCCCCCACTATGCCGCCCCCTGCTTGTGCGGAGTCTCCAGCAAGCAGTGCTGAATGGGAGTGTAAACGGTCTTTGCTAAGAATGGGATCCTTGATAATGCTTTTGCCCTGCCCAGACAGAACTCAAGGCAAACCAATACTTTTTAATTTTGAGAACATTACCAGTGACTGAGACTTACATCATCAGACAAATTTTTATTATTTTTGATTATCTGTGACTGGATTCAAATAGTAACTCTGTAAAAAAACCCTTTGTGCTGGATTCATTAATAAATATTGGTGTGGGTATTTATTGGAAAAGTGCTTGTTAGTTATCTGTTAAAATAATCAACTGAGTCCATTTCCTTCTATCTCATCCGGAATGGGAAATTTTATGGCTGACTGCATATTTGATTTGGCAAAGCTTTATACCAGATGCAATTCCTGTTGTAATCCTCCTCCTCGCTTGGGACTTGTACTAAAAATCCTGGCTTGTGCACCTCCAGGGGCTGGTTTAAATTGATCAATATTACATTTTTTATCTAATAAATCCTTTTTTGACTTTGCCCCAAATCTCTTATTGTAGCCGTTACCTCAACCTCAATACAGAACCTTCCCCTGACCCTGGTGTGTGTCAAATCTGGAGGGCTGGCATCAAGATTCCAGCCCACTTTGGTGATTTTCTCTGTTCTTCTTATTTAACTCATCAACAAATCGTCTGGTTTAGTGAATGTGTTTGAGGAGGAAAAGAACGAAACGGTGCTGGACACCGACCCTCTAGGAACCCAGGACTTCTCAGAGCCCCTAACATTTCTAACCTCTTTCAGTATAGAGGAGTAGTATACTGGGTACCCTCTAAGAACCCAGGACTTCTCGGAGCCCCTAACATTTCTAACCTCTTTCAGTTTACAGGAGTAGTTAGCTATAAGTTTCTTCCTTACAAATTTTAAGTAGCTGAGGAGTATCCATCCATCCATCCATCCATCCATTTTCTACCCCTTTATCCCGCACTCGGGGTCGGGGGGGGACTGGAGCCTATCCCAGTTACTTAGGGCGAAGGCGGGGTACACCCTGGACAGTCGCCAGCACGCCGCAGAGCTGAGGAGTAATGCAGTTATTTTCAAAACTAAGTAGCGTTTATACAAACAATGTAGTTCTTAGTAGGGGAAATGTACACTGTCTCTTACCTGATACAAAAACTGGCATTTTCACCAGGCCTGACATTTGTGATAGTGTAGCACATTACACAGCTCTGCATGTGACACCGCCATACTAAGCAGCTTTACAGCCGAAGGCAAATTACAGTCACAGGTAGAGCTGAAGGAGAGATTATTCAGTAAGGACCCTCAGAATCAGCCAAGGATTCATGGCCGTACATATCACCAGTTTTGACCTTCAACTCATCAAAATCCATTTCCACTCTACTCGCAAATAGAGACTCCCTTTGAAAGTGTAATGTGATCGCTATGGAATTTTTTTGCTTTCATATTACTTTCAACATTTGTTCTTAATTTGCTTTAAGAATAAAACACAGTGTGGACAGCTGTTTTGTCTCAGTGTAGCTAACTGTTTTATTTATTGATGCATTTTAATCATGAAGTGTTTGTGTTGTGTTTTTTATATGCTGCCAGGCACCACAAGTGAACCTGAACCTGAATATGAGGAAGTGACTCCGACTCCAGATTACAACTTTGACTATGAAGGTCTGTAAATCATTTGTGATGAATGCAACTTAATATAAAACCAATTTAAAACCAATGTTTTTTTTTTCCCTGTAATTGCAAATGTTTCATCATTTCAGATTTATCAACTATAAATTATGGAGTATATGAAGTTCTCAGTGAAAAGACGAGAATGAAAGAAAAGGCCTATAACGAGGTACTGAAAATACAGAAATTCTATATCTGAGGCATGTACAGTCTACAGTCTACTCTCTTGCAGTCTGTAGCAGTTTTCCTACTGCAAAATCTCTATGCTCTACCACTAAAGAACAAATTTCTATCACAAAGCATGAGCCAACTGTTCCCCTCACAGCATGTAGTGGATACGCTGTACACCAGAGCTTATTACTGGAAGGAATAAAAACATTTAGCTGGCACATGAGGATAAGTAAATATGTTATTGCTCAGCAGTGTCTTGAATGAATATTTAACCAACTTTTGTGAACCACCAGGCCTCTACAGCAGCAAGAGGATATTACGCTATACTTTTGGGAGTGATGGTGCAACAGTTGTGCCAACAAATGTGAATGGGATTGCACACACAAACTGAATATAGGTGTGTTGAACAATGCAGAATTGCAATTCAGTATGCAAGAGCATGTATGGCATGAAATGTACAGAATGTATTCACCTATCAGCCATAATATTAAAACCACTGACAGGCAACGTGAATGACATTGCTTATCTCATTACAGAGGCACCAGTCAAGAGGTGGGAGCAAGTGAACAATCAGCTCTTGACGTTAATAAGTTGGAATCCAAGCATAAGGGTCTTGGCAATCTAAGGGATGGAAAGTTTTAGTCAGACGAATGTGTGATGCTCTAGGCAATATTTTGCTCGGAAACCTTGGGTACTGGCGTCCATGTGGATGCTACTTTGACATGCACCACTGACATAAATAAGAAACACATGACAACACATCCCTATTGACAGCAGGTTCTTTAAGCTGGACTGTGCTCTTTGCAACACTCCAAATAATGTTCAGGAATGGATTCAGGCCCCTTACAAAGTGTTGAAAAAGCTGACTTGGCCTCTCAGAACTGTCCAGTTGTGCTAGACAAAGTGGTGTGTATGATGGAACCTAGGACTTAAATGACCTGCTGCCAAGGACTTAGTACTAGATACAACAGCACACCTTCAGAGGACATGTGAAGGCCATGTAGTAGACAGGTGGTTTTAATGTTTTGGCTGATTGTTGTAATCTGTAATACATAGTTACTATTCGTTTTGGACTGTACTAAATAATTATGGCTAATATAATGACCACACCCCTGGACATTAGTAGTATTTGTCATTCATTCCCATATTTTTATTCAAACTGAATACTTGTTTTCTTTCCTAATTATTTATAGGATTTGAAGCCAAAGCAAAGGACATTCTCTCCAGACGAAGCATCATTTCCATCAACCAAGTGTTAGGAACCTATATAAGAATCTGTTTGAGGTATAAAGAACAATCTTATAAAAGAAATATTTTATACCAAGTAACTATATTAAAAACAAGAACCATATAAGTGCCTTTAACTTTAAGAATGTCCAAAGGTGAAGGAGGATTTCTCAGTTTTATTTTATATCTGATACTTCACACCTTGCCCTAAAGGCATACTTACTGCTCTTTCTTTGATCTATGATTGGATTAAACTCTCATTATTGGCTTTTCTGGCTGGTGTCATTTCAAGTCATGTTTAGACTTGCTTCATTGTAACAAGCATAAATCTGATACTGGAATTGAGTTCACTCTCTGTACATTCGCATTTACTGTATGCAATCCCCTATAATCCATAAACTATAAGGTTATGTTCAACAATATTCAGACACCCTTGCGTATTAATCATTTACCTGCTTTAAAGTCCATCTAGTGCTGCATACACGCTTGTGTATAGTATTGCCAGTAGAATGGGACACTCTGTACCCAATACAAAATATCAGCTAGAGGGGTATAAGCACCCCCAGCATTCATACACTCAGAAACATTATTCATGGAATTGTTTATTTTTTAGGTATTTGCATCTAGTTGGTTTAGAAACAGACCTGGGTGAACTTATTTATGTTAAATGGGGGGGGTGTGTGGGGGGGGGGGAGTGGGACACGTCCCCCTCAGGTTGAATGGTGAAGACGCCCATGCTGTAAAATATGGAAAATGTTATTTTTTATATTTAAATACATACATCCTTGGAATTGGGCCGAATATTTTTTACAAAACTCTCAATTTCCCTCAGCCTCAAACTGGATGAAATCAGGTCCTTTGAGCTGGGCTGGAAATCCACAAAGAACACACACCTAACAAGCACTCAGAGTGGGGAGATATCCACTAAGGGCTGACAGATTTCAGCACTCTGTGCCTCTGTATGTGTCCTTGAAGTACATGATCTGTCCTGGAGCTGAACACGAGCTGTACATGAAGAACATGACAGAGTATGAAACAAACTTACTGGTGGAGTGCCAAGAAGAAGGAAGGATCAATGTTTCCTTATGCCTGTAATATACCCAGCTCAAATCCTGCAGGGTACAGGATCCTCCACCTCGGGGCTACTTTATTCTTCCACTAACAGTGAGCTGCTCTTCTCTGCCTCCGTTTGATTTTTTGACTCAGAACAATTTTCAGATTTAGACTCTCACTCTGATTCTTCATGAAACTACCATGTTTGTATTATGTTTAAAAAATCTCCACGTGATGAGAACAGTCTGGAACAAAGGGGGGGACACAATGTCTTATGCTGTGCCACGCTGATGCTCAGAGGAGGCTTGTTGTTTTTGCTCATTGGTCTCGAGTGAGGATGGATTGCCAGTGGCATCTGCCGTGAAGCTCTCAAACCCTGATGGACTGATTAGTGACTTGGACAAGCTTTTAAACCTGTGATTGAAGTGAAGTGGCCCTTATAGTCAGAAATACATCACAGCACACCATGTGAAATTCTTTCTCAGCATTGAATCCATCCCCAAGTGAAGCAGTGGACATCCAGCAATGCAGCAGTGGGCAGGGATGGTATCAACAACCAGACTGCTAGCAACCCATTTGAACCCTTGCATCTTGTAGCATGGAGCACTTACCATTAAATCAAGCGGCAGCAAGGGTGGCTTTACATTAATTGCATAAAGAATCAAAGACAGTCTCAAAGCATCCATTCAACTGGACTGTAGTTACAAGGTTTAAGAGCATCTAGTAGACAGCCTTGAAAGCTGGCACACCACTAATGACAGTGTATTGAATATCTACATCCTGGCAAACACTTATTATTGCATCCCTAAATGTTTTAGTCTTCTCACTAAGTGTCTGACTGTACATCTCCCAGATCCATCTCAGCGCTCATGGCAGTCAGTGCTCGTTTCTGTTCTAGCTGCCACGTAACCATGGAAAACAAAATACAAGTAATGTTTTAATACACAATTCAGCAAGCCAGCAAAAGTATCTGAATAAGAACACATTGTAAAAATCACTGGTTAACCGAGACGTAATTATATAATAAATGACTGTTTTTTAAAAAACACAAATGTGTTCAGAATGAACTGCAGTTCATGAAACTCCTGGTATGGTCAAAACTAGTCTACCTTTTTGTGTAGGCTTTCAGGGGAACTTGTTTTCCTCTTGAGGAGACAAACGTGGAGAACTGAAAAATAACACGTCCACAATAAATGCATTCCCAGCAGGACATGAGGTCTTGCATTTTTTTAAATTGAGCCTCAATAGCATCTTCTATGGACCATAGCTAACACGTAAAAGTGCTTCTTGCTATACCCAGATCATCAGGAACACTGAATAGGTGTGATTATTAGCATCACAGCTCCTTCTTGTGGACAGAGCCCAAATGTAGCAATCTGGGGCATCTGTGCATCTCCAGGTGGAGCACTGCCAAAACACGATACTATCTATAATTCCGAGTTTGCAGACGTCTACATTTAACATCAATTCATCATGTCAGATTTATTTAATACCAATTTAATCTGTGCTACAATCATTTTAAAGCTATCTTCTCAAAAACCTATCCTCTGTTTCTTTATTCTGTGAATGTATGAGCTATAGGTATTGATAAAATCTGTAGACTCATCTCCAGCAGTCCTCCTGGGCACAGCGCTGAATAATGTGCTCACACAGAATCTGCTGAATATTCAACACGGTAGCTTTTGTTCATTGTCCCTCTAGCTTAATAAATCAGGCTGCTGTTCGTTTTTTTGAGTGTCCAATTAGAGTGATCTGTTTAGCCTGCTGTGAGATGACTGGTAATGGATCCCGGTCGGGTGAGTCATAAGACCATCTGCCACACGGACACACAAAACAACTTCCAGACCCTGCCAACTTCCCAGGAACTCTGACAAGAGTTTTATACACTATATGTGCAAGACCAGCCAGCCATTACAGTACATTACATTGCATTCATCTGGCTGGTGCAGTTCTAACACGGATGTTCAACTACATTCAACATGTAATTTCATTAAAAAAAAATAAAATTAGAATATGATGGCATGGAACTCCTACACTTGAAATTATGGGAAGTGCCAAAAGGGTGGAGGGAGGTTGGCAAGCTGGGTAGGAGGGTGGGGAATCTTTTAGTGTGAAGAGAACCTTAAAATATCTTATTTTAAGATTTTCTGAATTACAAATGTACAAACATTTAGGTTTGGTTTCACGAACAGGGATGAAGCCTTGTCCTAGATTACATCGATCTGTGAATAGAGATTTCCCATTGAAAATGAAAGGGCCCTGTCCATTGATTATGCAAAGTGACAGGTGGGCTGAAGACAGTAATTGCATATATGATGTGTGCAAGTATATGCTAGGTGCACAAGGTGCGTAGGAGTATATATCCTGAACCGCCAGTGTAGTTTGACGTGTGCAGGTGTACGAAGAACATACTATTTGCAAACACTGATAAACATAAGACAGAACAAAAGTTTGTATTTTAGTTTAGTGTCTGTTTGTCACATGTTAATGCACCACAGTACAGCACACAGTGTGAACAGCAAGAAACTGTTCTTTGCACCAAGTGAAGAAGTGGGCAGCCAGGAGCGCAGCACTCAGAGACCTTGCTCAGGGGTACCTCAGTGGTTCCACAAGCAATCCTGGGATTCAAACCCACCAGCTTCTGATCACAGGGGCAACCCACTAAACACCAGGCCACCAGCAGCCTCCTGGAACCTGCTCCAAGTTCACATGGAAATCTTAACCTGAGCACTGTTATCAAGGTATAAGCATTCCACGCTAAGCTTAGTTCAGGCTGGAGATGTTTGAGCTTTGGATTTTTATAATAAGCTTCCCAAAAATAGTCAAAATGGTGCCGAGCAGTACCTGCCATCAGTCCATACTGCTGTACATGTTGTCTTTTTAGGAGGGTTTAGCTTAAGATTTGAATGTTTGAATATAGATTAAGTGGAACAAACTGAAACACTTCTCTGTTTTATTAATGCTTGATTTATTCTGTACTTTAGAACATCTTTCATGCTTTTCATTTTCTAGCTGATTGTGACATTTGGACTTTTGTTTGCTTCTCAGCCCTACATTAATATATATCCTATGTGAGATTGTCTAACTGAATGCAAGAAATAAATAATATTTATGTCGTATTTTGTTTGAATATTTTTTCATGTTGTACTGAACTGTGTACCAGACCAGGATGTCCAAACCTTGTTGTGACACAAACTGAGACTTCTGTGTACTGTTACACTCCTGCTGTGCACACGACAAACCAGTAATAACAAACTTTTTATTCAATTTAGGTATGATCAGTTTCATATTGCTCATTTTCACATCATCACATCAATGATATCATGTCATATTTTTGATGAGCTAGTCTGTTTTGTTGTAGGCACAGTAAAACCTCTACTAATTAAATTAATTTATCACGGTATTTACCAGCTTATACCAAAGAAAAGAGAGTGCATGAAGTGTAGAACCGTCCATACAGGGGTAACATTGGTATTTAAATTAAGGTGTTTTTGTAGCATATGCAGGGACATATTTATGGTTTGCACTATTAAAATAGAGATTTAGGCATTTTTTTTACATACCACAACTGCGTTATTTCAGTTGGATATATATATATTAGGCTTGGGCGGTATCCAAATTTTGATACCGTCATACCTCCTCCCTATTTTACCGTATTACCGATTTTAAGGTGTTTAACATAGCTGGCAGTAACTTGGTTGAATAACAAATATTGATTTACGTATAACCTTTCAGGTAGGGAGGACAGATGTGGACTACTTTATTATAAACTCTGGATAAGAGGGTCTGTTCAATGTAAATAGGGTAACAGTGCAATCATTGGATTCTGTCTCTTTTTTGAATTGGTATATAATTAGTCTTCATTTCTCATCAGTTCTCATTGTTACATTTATTTTGCATATAGTTTTTTTTATTAAATGCTATATTTGAAGAGCTCTTTTCCAAAACAGCATAAATCCATTATAATAGTTTTCAGGAAAATTATATTTTTTACCTACACCCACACATTAAAAATATTTAATTTATCCTGTTAAAATGGTTTGTTGGCTCAGTCTGAATCAGAATCAGAATCAGAATCAGTTTTATTGGCCAAGTATATGTGCATATACAAGGAATTTGACTTCGGTAGTGT